>WAAD01026286.1:0-27297 GCA_013389945.1 Fregata magnificens
AGTTCCACACAGTTGAATAATTGCAATAACTTTTTATTTTCTTTCCTATGTCACCCCTAGAAAAAAGACTGATAAAAAATAGAACTTTATGGCTAAATTTACGGGACCTCAAGTGCCATATATTACATGGTTCTTTCCTCACAATGTGAAGAGAAAACTAATTTTAAAGAAAATCCTCCAGGTTGCCCTGGGGAAATTAATTTGATTTATTACAGAAAAAAAGACTGTATAAGATGACATAGGCAAACACAGAACTGTCATCTGAATATAGAGCCACTGTCTGGGCATGCAGGGATGAAGTTAGACGTTCCAAAACCCACTTGGAGCTGAATCTGGTGAGGGACATCAAGGGCAAAAGATGGGCTTCTATAGAGATGTCAGCAGCAAAAAGACAGCTAGGGAAAATACGGGCCTGCTGCTGAGTGGGGTAGGGGACCTGGTAACAAAGGACATGGAAGAGGACAAGTTGTACTGAAGGTCTTCTTCACATCAGTCTTTACTGACAAAACTGGCCCCAGGACTGTGAGACCAGTGGGAAACTGTGAAGGAAGTCTTCCTCTGGCAAGGAAGCCTTACCTGTGGTGGATAGGATCAGATTAGAGACCATTTAAACAAACTGGACATTCACAGGTCAAAGGACCTGGATAGGATGCACCCACAAATGCTGGGCAAGCTGGCCCATGGCATTTCAAGGCCACTCTTGATAATATTTGAAGGATCATGGTGATCAGGGGAGGTTTCTGCAGGCTGGAAGAAAGTCAGCGTCATTCTTCAAGAAGGGCAAGAAGGAGAATCCAAGACTGATAGGCCCATCAGCCTCACCTTGATCCCTGGTAAAGAGACGGAGCAAATTACCCTGGAAACCATTCCCAAAAACATGAAGGTCTTTAGGACCAGTCAGCATGGATTTACAAAGAGGAAATAATGCCTGGTCAACCTGACAGCCTTCTGCAGTCAGGTGACTGGCAGGGTGGATGAGGGGAGGAGTGGATGTTGTTTATCTTGTCCTTAGAAATGCTTTGGACACTGTCTCCCATGACACCCTCAAAGACAAACTGATGAAGTACAGGCTAGATGCACAGACAGTGGGTTGAATTGAAAACTGGCTAAACTGCCAGGCCTGAAGGTTGTGATCAGTGCCACCAATTCCACCCAGAGGACAGTCACCTGCGGCATACCTGTATTTCTTTCCTCCTCCTGTCTGTCAAAGTACAAATGACGTATTTAACAATTCAACAAATGGAAACAAACATAAGCACGTAAGCATTCCCTCTTTGAACTTGTCAGCTTTTATACAGAAAGACTTGACTGCATAGTGCTCGCAAAACAGGTGCCATATTTAGTCAATGGGAAGCACAGTACTATATTGTCCCAATTTCTTCTCCTTTTGGTCATGGAATATCTTTGGGGACACTTCAGTTGCTTTCATCCTGCAGTGAAAAAAAATTATTTTCTGTAGCTCTAAAGCCATAAGGATATAGTTCTCTCTTAAATGTTCTTTTTATACAAATCAACACATTTTTCTTCTTGTCTAGAGTAAAATAATTCAAGATCTCTTAAACCTTTCAGTCCGTGCTTTCTGTAGTTGTAGTACTGATGATCTACTGATTAGGTCTTTATTTAAAAAATAGTAGTTGCCAATAAAACATCAAACTAATATTCCATCTCATGATTGCAACTTATAATCAGAGGTCTAGTTTAGGAGAATAATCAGAGTTTAAACATAAGCAGCCAAACATTATTTAAAAGAGACATGTTAAAAACTCGTTCATGTCTGCCACTGAAACATACAGCAAACCAAATCCATTTTGTGCTGTCAGCACTGGATATAAATCTAAGAGTCATGCTGGTGTTAGCAATTTAGTCACTGAGAAGTTTCATTCAGAGCAGCTGGATGTCTGGAGGACACATACTCAGCCAATGTAGTCAAGACTTCCTTCAAAGCTAGGCTCTTCTGAAAGTAACAACCTGAAATCAGAAGAGCAAGTATAAAGGCAGATGACTGAGGAATAAATTTAAAACATGTTGACTCCATTTTGACCTTAGCAGCAGTTCAACAGAAATTCTGCCTCCTGATGTAAAGTTTTACTACGCAACCTGAGTAAGTGACAAGGTGGCACACTCCATTAATCTTGGCTTTTGGCAGTTTATTGGATCCTAATGGTTCAAATATTAAATGAAAGGCAAGGAAGATATTTGAAAATAATGCACACATAATAGTACAGAGAATTAAGCTGGTTTAAAGGTAATAAACACAGACTGAGCGTGTTTGAAAGCTGCACTGATGTTCTGTGTTGGGAAAGGGGAACTTTTTTATTCTAGTATTCAGTATCACTTCAACAGTATTACTGCTACTTTCTACTTATATGGGGATCTCTCATTTGTACACTTCAAAGTTTTGGAGATAAAAAGTAGTTATCACCTTCATTTTATCAAGGAATAACTGAATGACACAGTTTAAATACTGTGTCTAAGGTCATATACTGAGGTAGCTCCGTTGAGAGAATTTGTGAAAAAAAATCAGGAGACAAAAAATAGTAGAGAAAAGGGAGAGAAAAAACCAAAAGCCCAGTAGGTCTGTAATCCTAAGCCTCTGAATCATGAGCTTGTCAGAAAGTAGACTGACAATTTTTCCAAGGACACTTCTACATATTTGAGGCTCTGCATATTCTTTCAGTGCAAAAGAACAAGAGAAATGTTGCACTGCATGAGGCAAAAAGCCCATCTTGGTTCTGTCTTCAGCAATGCCCAGTGGAAGATGCTTGAGAAAATCATAATAGCCAGGATTTTTCTGGAGTGATAGTTGTTCCTGTTCCTTCTGTCAACCTTGAGCAGTCAGCAGTTGAGGGACTTCTGTGTACCAACATCATTTTTAATAATGTGTCCTCCATTACTTTTTCCAAACTTTTTTTTAAAGCATATTAATGTTTTTAGCTTTTGCAACACCGTGTTTCAATGAGCGTCACAATTTCATGATGTCTGTGTGTGTCATAAATGTGTTCTCTGTTTTGTTCCTTTCCTTTAAATTTTTCTCTATTTCTTAGGATTGTTACTTTACAAAACACTTTGGTTTTCAGTGGTGGTGTTTTAAACAATTTATTCCATGGCATGCTGAGCTCTCAATATTTAAAATTTGCAGAATTGTATTTGCTTTCTTTTTATTCTCCCCAGGCAGAAAGAGCAATATTAGGATAATTAGTTTTCATTGATCTCAAAGGTCTAAAATCCAATTGTAAACAAGATGCCAAATACAACTTATGTTTTCATGGAAAAAACAACTTAAACACTTAGGTGGTTACCATGCATTCTTATAGTTCCCATCTTGGTCTTCCAAAGATAATGGCAAAAATTAAACAGCATGGCAACTTTGGTAGCATGGCTGTGTTACGGCAATACAGAAGAATATCGTGTATGCATTTTGGTTTTGCATGTTTCTCTCATAACTGTGTCCTGAAATAAATCTCTTCAAAGTCCAGTGCTTAAAGGAAATTATGAAAATTACATCACCTGTAATTAATATACATAATTTATGTGTATGCAAACTCCATGTGCTTTTTGTAATGGATTATGAAACACACTATTGAGAAGGGCTAATGGAGTTAACTTGGGTGGGGGGGTGATGGGGTTTACCCTAACCCCAATAACTATGATGGCTAATCACAATTTTGTTATGTGACATAGAGAATTTTATTTAATCTTATTGTTAATTCACTGTTTCCATTGATTTACCTTTAGAATTACTTTAGTGAATGAGAGGTTAAAGCATCATAATTATTTCAGAATTGATATATCATTTCATGTTTTTTTTTCTTGTTCATTTGTGTCTTCTGTTCTTTCTCTCTTACATGCTGCAGTTGCAAACATATTGTGGCGAGAGCAAGGTACTAATACAGATGGCTTTTTTCATATTTTCTATGTTACAATGAAATGCTCATCTACTGCTCCTTTTGTGTGTTTGTTTTGGGGTTTTTTTTGTTCATACTCTACAGTTACAGTAATTACCTTCCCCTTTGCGATATTTGAGGGATTTAATTTAAAGAAAAAATGTAATGGAAAACAATCCTTTAAATGCTCATGCCTTTGTGAACTGCTTTTCCTTTTGGGGAGAGAGAAGGAAATAAGCTGTTCAAAAATTTCAGATAATTACTCAAAGGGATACAACAAGAAGCTCAGATTTAAAATGTAAACCTTTAACTTTTGTTTGTTTGCTGACATGATAAAGCTTCCAACCAATCAGCCTATATGCTGTTGGGATTGATCTTCCTGTATGAATCATTCTTATTTGACAAAATTATAATCTTAAACAGTTTAATTAAATTGCAGGTATTTGTTGCTTAATGAGACAAAGCATTTTCTTCTTATACTCAGGGAGGGTTTGTAAATATTGGGAGGGGGAACAGAGGTTTGTGGTTTGTGACCAACTGAAGGATAAACATAAATACAGACAGTATCAGGTATTAATATCATGGAAAGCATGGAAAGTACAGTTACGGACAAAGATAGGTATTAATTTTCATATATATGAGGTAATCTCATAAAGTATATTGCAGAAAAATGTCATAATCAGAGTGTTGTCATGAGCTCTCATTTAGTTCCTCTAAGTAGCCTGTTCTTAATTTAAAGTTGCAATTTTGGAATTAAGGTATTTCAGAAATAGGAAATGTTTCAATTATTTCCATTGGAAGATTAATACTGTAAGTAGATGAGGTTTTGCTATTAATTCATGCTGCAAATGGTATTTCTGCCTGTTTCTTAAAGATTTATTTTAAATTAATTTAAAGATTCAAATATTTGATATTTCATTTGCCTAATTACATAGTAACCTTTTGCATTTCCCAATGTGTTTACAAATGTGAACTTATTTTTTATATTCCTGTTTTACCAGTTGCTCAGCTGGTATAAACAATCAGTTCCCTGATTATAGTGGAGCTTAGCTGTGATCCTCATGCTCTATTGGCCTTGCAGAGTACAAATGACGTGTTCAGAGTTTCGTACAATTCCACTGTTAACATTTAAACTGATGCACAACAAGATTCTAACACCAAAATTTTCAAATGTATGGTATTCTCACTGCTTATTGGGAAGGTATCACTTGTGTTTTATCTTGAATAAAACTGAGAACATGATTGGCACCTCCTTGATTTTTTTAGAGGATTGTCTTTTCAAGTCCTATGTTGTTTTCAGTGGTTAGAAAGCACTTAGGAATACTTAAATTCTGTTACAATAAAGACCAATTATATATAGTAGCTTACCAGAGTGCTTATGGTAAAGACATTCAAATTTCTCTGTGACTATTGTGAAACTAAATAAGAAAACAATTTATAGTAGAGATTGAGAATGTGAAGTGACAATATCATCTTCTAGAGCAGATTTTCTCGATCTCTCTTGCATTTCTCATTGTTCAGTCTTTGTGTTTCCAACAAATATTGTTACTGGTTGCAACGTCAGAATTCATTACAAGAGAGAAATACCCTGAAGATGCCAATAAGCATCACCACTAACTTCTCTGGGCCATGCATACTCTGTCATTTTCTGAGTATCAACAGATAGGAAGGGAGGGATGGGTGATTAGTAGGACAATTAAGGTTGTGAAACCATAGATAGGTTTTAGTGCCTGCAATGCATATTTGTATATGGGGTACACAAAAGCCTTGTTGCAACTGCTTGCTTGTGTAAGTGTAAAAAGAGTATGTGTCAGAAAATCTGAAAGGATTTTGAAGGTACATTAATTTGTGTTACAATAATAATACAATACATACGCATGCATAAATATATCCATATATTAATCTATATGCAAAAAACCCTAAAACCACCACCATTTTTTTTCAAATCGGTGTTAGCCAGTTTTAAATATAAATTCAGTCTAAATAAAGCAAATATATTTGCATTTATTGTTGTTGCTTCTGGCACTGTATTATAAATGTGCTGGGTTGTTTTTGGTTTGGTGGGGTGAGGGCTGCAAAATTAGGTCAGATGTCTTTAGAGGAATAGCTCCTGTAGTTGTGAAAAAGTGGCTTGCCTAAGTGATTAGATATTTGTATAGATCACATATTTGTACAGATATTTGTAGACGCATGCTCAAAGGAAGAGTTTTGGGGTCATAATAACTTGGAAGGGGGGATATAGACCACCCAACCAGGATGAAGAGGCAGATGAAATATTCTATAAGCAGCTGGGAGAAGTCTCACAATTGCTAGCCCTTGTTCTTGTGGGGGACTTCAACTTACCAGTTGTCTGCTGAAAGCACAGTACAGCAGAGAGGAAGCAGTCTAGGAGGTTCCTGGAGTGTGTGGAAGATAACTTCCTGATAGAGCTGATGAGTGAGACGACTAGGGAAGGCACCCCGCTGGACCTGTTGTTTGCAAAGCAGAGAAGGGCATGTGGGTGATGTGAGGCTGTCTTAGGCATAGCGATCACAAAGTGATACAGTTTTCGATTCTTGGAGAATTAAGGAGGGGGGTCAGCAGAACTGCTACCTCGGGCTTCTGGAGGGCAGACTTTGGCCTATTTAGGAGACTGGTTGAAAGAGTCCCTTGGGAGGCAGTCCTGAGGGTCAAAGGAGTCCAGGAAGGCTGGACATTCTTTAACAAAGAAATCTTAAAGGTGCAGGAGCAGGCCGTCCCCCATGTGCCAAAAGACAAGCCGGTGGGGAAGAAGACTGGCCTGGCTAAATAGAGGGCTTTGGCTGGAACTCAGGAAAAAAAGGAGGCGTTATGACCTTTGGAAGAAGAGGCAGGCAACTCAGGAGGACTCCAAGAATGTCGTGAGGTTATGCGGGGAGACAATTAGAAGGGCCAAAGCCCAACTAGAACTTAATCTGGCTACTGCTGTAAAAGACAATAAAAAATGTTCCTATAAATACATTAGCAACAAAAAGAGGGCTAAGGAGAATCTCCGTCCTTTATGGGATGTGTGTGTGGGGGAACATAGTGACAAAGGATGAGGAAAAGGCTGAGGTACTTCATGCCTTCTTTGCCTCAGTCTTTAATAGTAAGACCAGTTGTTCCCTGGATACCCAGCCCCCTGAGCTGGAAGACAGGGACAGGGAGCAGAATGAAGCCCCCATAATCCAAGGGGAAATGGTTAGCAGCCTGCTACACCACTTAGACACACACAAGTCTATGGGGCCGGATGGGATCCACCCAAGGGTACTGAGGGAGCTGGCAGAAGTGCTCACCAAGCCACTTTCCATCACTTATCAGCAGTCCTGGCTCACCAGGGAGGTCCCAGTTGACTGGAAATTAGCAAAGGTGACACCCATCTACAAGAAGGCCTGGAAGGAGGATCCAGGGAGCTATAGGCCTGTCAGTCTGACCTCGGTGCCTGGGAAAGTTATGGAGCAGGTCATCTTGAGTGCCATCACGCGGCACGTACAGGACAACCAGGTGATCAGGCCCAGACAGCGTGGGCTTATGAAAGGCAGGTCCTGCTTGACTAACGTGATCTCCTTCTATGACCAGGTGACCTGCCTAGTGGATGAGGGAAAGGCTGTGGATATTGTCTACCTAGACTTCAATAAAGCCTTTGAAACTGTTTCCCACAGCATTCTCCTGGAGAAACTGGCTGCTCNAACAACCCCATGCAACGCTACAGGCTTGAGGAAGAGTGGCTGGAAAGCTGCCCGGCGGAAAAAGACCTGGGGGTGCTGGTCAACAGCCGGCTGAACATGAGCCGGCAGTGTGCCCAGGTGGCCAAGAAGGCCAACAGCATCCTGGCTTGTATGAGAAATGGTGTGGCCAGCAGGACTAGGGAAGTGATCGTGCCCCTGTAATTGGCACTGGTGAGGCCGCACCTTGCATACTGTGTTGAGTTTTGGGCCCCTTGCTACAAGAAAGACATTGAGCTGCTGGAGCGTGTCCAAAGAAGGGCAATGAAGCTGGTGAAGGGTCTAGAGAACAAGTCTTCTGAGGAGCGGCTGAGGGAACTGGGGTTGTTTAGCTTGGAGGAAAGGAGGCTGAGGAAAGACGTTATCGCTCTCTACAGCTGCTTGAAAGGAGGTTGTAGTGAGGTGGGTGTTGGACTCTTCTCCCAAGTAACAAGCGATAGGACAAGAGGAAATGGCCTCAAGTTGCACCAGGGGAGGTTTAGATTGGGCATCAAGAAAAATCTCTTCACCGAAAGGGTTGTCAAGCACTGGAGCAGGCTGTCCAGGGAACTGGTGGAGTCATCACCCCTGGAGGTATTTAAAAGATGTGTATATGTGGCACTTAGGGACATGGTTTCATGGTGGACTTGGCAGTGTTAGGTTAACGGTTGAACTTGATGATCTTAAAGGTCTTTTCCAACCTAAGCAATTCTATGATTATTTCATTGGATCCACAGGTAAAGGTTTCTTACATGAACTGACTTCCCTAACTCACTATTGAAATGGAAGAAGGACATTTCTTACTGTCTCCTTCACTGATTTTGAAGAACAGTTTGATGAATGTTACTATCCAGACATTGGAAATAAAGCCTTAAAAGTTTGGACTGGGTTACTATACACGAATATTATCTGTACATTGGAAAGCCTGCTTTGGAGTATTGGCAACTGAGGATGAAATTTTAGGAGTTTGTTTGTCAAATGTCTATATCGCTTGGAGCTATCAACTGATTTACTTCCTCATGTTCTGGTATTATTTATCCTGCTAATAACTATAATATACTTTAGTCAACAAGACCCAGGGAGAAGGGAAAACCTTGTTTTGTCCCCAGCCATCTCCATTTATTTATCACCAAGATTCAATAAGCCAGTTGCTCAGCTATAGACCTCTACACTGTGTTCACTGGTAGAGGCAGCCTAACCTCATTCAGGCTTATCTACAAATTCCAGCTGTTCTTACAGGATGCAATGTCAGGCATTTTTTAAGGAAGGACCTTGACATATTATCTTACATAGGCTGTATGATTTACCTGCAAAGGCATACAAAAGTATTCCATTGGCCAGAGTGGGCATTGCCATTAGTGCACCTTATGCTCAGAATAGACATGATTGGTAAGTTTTCCTTGAACCTGAGCCTGCTTCTGTGCTACATCAGATGCAGCACAGACAACTTTTTGGTAACCTATTAACAGATAGATTTGATTTAAAATGAGGAAAACCCTGCTAGGAGACTACCCTTTCTTTCTTTTTAGGAAAACTTGGCCAGAAGCGGGAAATGATTCCACATTTCTCAAAGATAATTGAACTTGCTTGTTCTGGGCATGGCCTGACAACCTTATGCATATTACTACCTTTTAAATGACTGTATTACCTATGTGATTCCTAATGGGGATTGGGAACTTTTATGTCTGTGTGTACATACATACATCTATACACAAACACACATTTCCCTCCCCCCCTTAATGTTCTCATTATTTTATTTGATATTAAGATGTGTTCTCTCTCTATTAACATAGGTTTTCTTTCAGAATTTAGGATAAGCAGAATTTCAGACTCAAATTCATTTTTCCTGGGTTTTATTCCTCTGTGTTCCTATAAGAAATACTGTTATGTCAAGTGGAAGCTTAGGCCCTGTACCCAGGATACATGTACTTTTTTGTCATTGTAGCCCACAGTTTAGCTGTCAGAGTTGGTTATAATGGTAATTTTATGATTTTTTTTCATAGTTTTACAAATATGAACTGATCATCCATCATAGCATCCAGATAGCAAATCAACAACTGTTGTCTTAATTGGCACATGGTAAACTAAGGAGAATGTCCTTTTTTGTGGTCATGAGCATGACCACAGATATTGTGAGACTTCATGCTACAGATCTGGTTCCCGCCTTCTCCACAAAACACTACATAATGCCTCTCATTCAGCAACATTGCGGTAGAAGGATTGAATAGTTCTATAAACATTTGTGGCCCTTCAAACTTGGAATGAATATTTGCCCAACTCTGGCTTTCCAATAAAATACAATAGAGAATATTTCCTTTTCTGACTGAATGAAATGTCAAATAAGGGTTTATAGCAAAGATTCAGAACTTCTCTATCAATTTTATACAGAAATTACTTTAACTCTTCCATCCCTCAGAAAAATAAAAATAAGAATACATCGAGAATTTATATTACTTTGATTTCAATGTAGATGATTTCACAAGATCACTTTCGTTACTGCAGCTGTAAAACTATATCTTTCTAGATCTGTATTGATAAAGACATGGTCTTGCCAATGGAGAAAACTATGTGAAATTCATTCTGAATAACGTAACAGTTTTGTTCTGGTTTTTCAACAAAAGATCCCACAGGATTAGCTGTATTAGCACTATACGCATTAACGAATTGATCTCATACCAAAAATGTTATGAGTTTTTTAGTTCAAGACAGGATTTTCTTTTTTGTCATTATTTAATTTTACACATTTCAATGTTTTTTTGTTCCTAAGGTCTGGGAATTGGGAACATGTTTTATGTTTTTTATGAAGATGGCATCAAAGTAATACAACCAGTGGAATGTGAATTTCAGAGACATATTAAGCCTAGTGAAAAACTCCTCGGTTTTCAGGCAAGTTATTTTTTTTAATTTATTTGCAGTGTTTTCTCAATTATAGTTTTCTTTAAATAAGAATTTATTATTGCTAGTTCAGTGTTTTCTGCTTGATAAACTCAGACATGTCTTCTCAATTAATAAGTCGCTTACAATGGTGGACTCAAAATTTCCTGTATTTTCCTTGATGAAATTCAAACTTTCAATCTCTCTTTTAGATTGAGTATTCCCTGTATACTTTTCAAACCCTTTATTTTCTTTGGCTGTCTTTCTCTTTTCCCAGTCCTTTAACAGCTCTCCGCTCTTTTATTTCTGGTTGGTTTGTTGTTATGGTTGTTTTTTCTCCCTTCCCCCCCCCAGTTAAGTCCATCTCTGTGAATCAGGGATTGATTCTCTCTCTATTAAATACAAGATCTAAAGTTATTATTTTTAATGTTTTCTTCTTCTCCACTGGATGTTTGTCTATATTAAACTGTCAGCTATCATGAGGCAAATCGCTATCCTGATAAACACTCTTACAGCTCCACTGAAGTTAGTAGACATGATTGATGCTTTGACTCCAACTTACAATTCATATAAGTAGTTTCAAGAGCTTTATTGTTACCAGATTTATAGCTGATTTCACCAAATTCTGTGCATTTATGGAGTAGCTTCCCTGTGTGACGTACATAAAAAGAGTAGTGTATTCTCCACTTCCATTTATTCTTTTGTTGTTTTTCCTTCACTGCTAATCAAATTGCTAGCTGACATGATGCATGTTCTCACAGGAACACTTGGTACTAGTCACTACATTATGACTTGTTCCATATGATCTATCACCTTTCAAAAATAATAACTTTTTCTCATTATTTGGATTTGAATGAGTGACCTTGAAATATATGATAACCCACTTTGGTTTTTTTCCCTAATACCTAAAGCACATTGAAATAACAGCAGAACTGTCTCAGTGGAATTTGCCTCTTCAGTTATCATTATTGATGTCAAAGGCTGCTGTACTCAGCAGCAAGCTTTATTTTAGTGTGAATAATTATGCTTTGAACAGCTAATCATAACTTGATTTGTGCTGCTTAAGTGAAATTAGGTTGACCCAGCCAAAAATAAGCCAAAGAGCTTTTTTATGGCTGTTTAATTCAAATGCTGATTATTTAAGAAGTCTGTTAAAATTTTATTGGTGTAAAGTGCAGCCTAGGTTTTAAGTGTATTTTTATTGAAATGTGGTAATAATCAGGATGGATAAGTCGAACTTGTTTCCTACTTGATAACTTTCATTTTAAAGTACGTATAGACTTGTACTTCTTTGGATATCTTTGGTTTGTGGGTAGGCGTGGTAAATATATAACCAGAAGTTAAGCTTTGTACCTACATGCATGTCATTTTGCCCATTAAATTCAACAATATTTCTACTTATTCCCCTGAACACCGAAAACATCTTCCCTCACATATGGTGGTTAATAAATCTTTATTCCTGCAAGAGAAATCAGAAACATTTGGAAAATAGATCCTTATGTTTTTCTACTCATTGTGACATCATTGTTCACTCTGCATTCCAAAAAAAGGAAAAAATGAGAAATAGTTTTCAGTAAAAAATTTTGAAATTTTGAAAAAAGCCTTTAAGATTACTTTCGTCCTAGAAAAAGGATGAAACACGAGTTTAAAAGAATTCCCTGCATATACTGCTAATACTATGACAACAATAGTATATTCTTGAAAAAACTCATTGACTATGAAGCTTTAGACAACTGTTTTCTCTTTTGAAGAATATCATATCTTCCTCAAGCCTCTTTGGAAAAATCTGTTTTCTCAAAATAATAAGGATAAAATAACCCATTTCTGTTCCAGGAGTAGATTTTTATCAAGTTCAGCATGCGATTGTTTAGTGGTAAGAGTTCATGTCATAAATGACTCGTTAGTAATTCTCTTTGACTCTGTCATATAACTTTACTAATCAGAGATGTTGGTATACTGCATGTTTTGAGGTGGCTTTTCATAGCCTTTCACACCTACAGCAGCTATTGCTAATAAAATTTCCATCACTTATCTCTTAACATATACCTAAAGGAAATGCATGCTTGCCTCTCCCATTTCTTTACACTTTTCTGAATTAGCTGTTCAAGTGATAAGTAAAACCCCAGTAGACCTGTTTCATTGCCAAACATTTGCTAAAGTGTAGGAACATTTCTAAACTGTGCAGTGCAATTTAGGTACTAGAAGTGTTACAGAAAATATCTGGATATTGCACGTGATACTGCAGTGTTCCTCCCCAGGTCTCCTGTTTGCCTGCCAACAAAATAAATTACCCTTAGCTGAGCTCCTGTAGAAGAATGAACTAAGGTGTTTCTACATGGCATTGCATTGTATTGTGAACAAATGTTGCAGTATTTACACATGTACATATTTAGGTATGCTAATTTTGCTAAAGGTAAATACAGTTTCTCAATAACTATATACTTGAGAACCCTTATCTAAATATTTAATTGCCTCATGCAACTGAGTATCAATACAGCAAGCACTTTACTGTATGTCTAACATGGGAATCAATTAGACTTTCATTGTGTTTAAAGTGAGGCAAAAGATTTAGTGCTTTACTGGATCATCATGGTTCAGAGGAATATAAAGAGCTTCCTCCTCTCCTTCCCAGAATCTCCTAAATTACGTGAATCTTCTAAATTAATATCAAATGAAAGTAGACTTTTATTAAGCTGATAGTGACAATTCTAGATGCATAGGGACAGAAATAAACTTATTTCTGTTTTCTGATGCAGGTTATTGTTCAGTTATACCAGCTTTAGCAGCTGTTTGTTTAACCTGTTGTCAAATAGATTCTTAACCATTGTCCAAGTGGAGTTTTTCAGCTGTTAAATGTCTCATCATTCTGAAGTGTTTGGGACATTTCTCTCACTAACATGCAACCTCTATTTATTTTCTGCAAATTAATATTATCCAAAGCCTTTATATTCTAATTCTTATGCAAAAGTGTTTTTATTTTCCCTTCCTAATGAATCCCAATTAAAATAATTATTTCAGGAAGCCGGGAGTGGGAAAGAAGCAATTGAAACATATGCCTTTGTTGAGACCAATGGAAAAATCCTTTTGGTTTCAACATAATCCTGATTTCCTCTTTATTACAAGAACTAGTGCATAATGGCCTTATTTCAGTGAACTAGGCCTTCTCACACTTGAAGTTGAATATGTGCTGGAGGTGGGAGCAAAATACTTAATTTCAAAATAATTAATGTGACTACACGGCAGAGCAAAGTTTCCACAGGAAATGAACTTGAAACACACTTGTCAGTCCACAGAAATTGCTTTGGTTTACATTCTTACAGCACAGTAAGTGTAGTAAATTGAAGATTGTTAACCTTTGTTTGTTGAAAAAAATGTGAAAAAGGTCCACAGTCTGATTTTTACTACAGAATGTCAAGTANCTAAGGATTTATTTTCCTCCATCTGCTGACTTGTTACAGGGCAAGTCACTTTTTGATTAAAAAGTCTGGGGGAAAAAAAACCAATGAAATAAATTAATGTTTTATCAGATGTTAGCTTTTTTCAGAGAGAATAAATTAGGAAAAAGTAAATTGCTCACATTTTAATTAGAAGAATAAAATGGTGGGTTTATGCTTATATTGTAAGGAGAAATTATTTTAACCAATTACCCAACCACTGGGGAAATTAATATAGAGCTTCAGAACTACTGCCTGTAATGTAAAAGAAATCCAAACNATGAATCCCAATTAAAATAATTATTTCAGGAAGCCGGGAGTGGGAAAGAAGCAATTGAAACATATGCCTTTGTTGAGACCAATGGAAAAATCCTTTTGGTTTCAACATAATCCTGATTTCCTCTTTATTACAAGAACTAGTGCATAATGGCCTTATTTCAGTGAACTAGGCCTTCTCACACTTGAAGTTGAATATGTGCTGGAGGTGGGAGCAAAATACTTAATTTCAAAATAATTAATGTGACTACACGGCAGAGCAAAGTTTCCACAGGAAATGAACTTGAAACACACTTGTCAGTCCACAGAAATTGCTTTGGTTTACATTCTTACAGCACAGTAAGTGTAGTAAATTGAAGATTGTTAANTGGGGCATCTAGATAAATGTGGGTTTGAATAACTAGAGAAACTACTGCATAAACCAATTCATGCTGGCGAACTCTATTTTGGATATGAGAATTTTGGTGCATAATTTTCAGTGTTACTTTGGAGAAACACTTCTTTTGCTTTTATTTTAATTTTTCATTTTTTGGGGGGCAAAGTGAGAGNAAAAATGTGAAAAAGGTCCACAGTCTGATTTTTACTACAGAATGTCAAGTAACTTAATATAGAATAGGTGTTATATAAATTAATGTCTTAATACACACACTGTTGTAATCTGTTGATGTCACCNTTTATTTTTTACTTAATATTCTTTACTTTAGATCTGAGAAAGTGTCATGCTTTCTACTTGCTGTATTTAAAGTGGAACAAGAGGAGTAAGTTTTATGAATTATATAGATAATAAGAATGATGCCCTGTAGTTTCTAATTTAAATATAGATGTGTGTGTATACATTTATATACATATATTAAAAACCTATATTTATATTGCTTTTACATTGAAATAATATTTACAAATACACTTCAGTCAGTATTTTAGACTCAGATTCAGGAAAACGTTTAAGGAGGTGGCTTAACTCTGGATATAGTTATAAGTGCTTAACTTATGTATTTTCCTGTTCTGCTATACTTCCCACAATGGGAGGTATGATTAGTGTAATCATTTACACTAATCTATGATGCCATGTGAGAGAAACCCAGATTCCTTCAGCAGGAGTTGGTGTTATTTTTGAATAATGTATTGAATGTGTCCTTGTAGGATTCACAGCACCAAAACCTGGGGTAAACGAAGGCGAGTCCCTGAGAC
Source organism: Fregata magnificens (assembly GCA_013389945.1). Taxonomy (NCBI): domain Eukaryota; kingdom Metazoa; phylum Chordata; class Aves; order Suliformes; family Fregatidae; genus Fregata; species Fregata magnificens. The sequence goes on from WAAD01026286.1 coordinate 15,358, forward strand.
ATTTGACTGAAAAGAATGACACAGTATAGAGTTGTTATAAACATTTACAGAAGCATTATTTGAAGAAGGTGTTCTCTGAGGAAGAAAGGGGACTGTGTAGAACAGTTTAAAAGTAGTTATCTGTTTAGATAAAACATGGAACTAAGAAAAGGCATATTTAAAATGAATATAAAAAATAATTTGAGATCAGTGAAACAACCTTCCAAGTGAAGTGACAACTGCACAGAAGGCAAATTACAATAGATCATTGATCTGATGATTGCATACCATACTAGAGACATACTTGTTTACGTTGACACTTCACTTTATGCGATGAAAAGCCTTTAGCCACATTTAAGAATGAAAGTCCAGTTTGTCACCATGCCTATCATTCTTTAAAAAACAGATTTTAAACTTCTCCCTTCAAAGTGCCTGGATTTTTAGCAGCGCAAAATAAATCTTACTCTTTTTACTTATTTCTGAGTTCCGCTGAAGTTCCTGATTATGTGCCGTCCCATGGTACCTGAGTTTAGTAATCTTTCCTTATCAGTGTGATTTTTGAAAGACCTTCCCTGTGTTGAGATTTAAGAACCACATAGGACCAAGCAGTGGCTTTCGATCTGCTGTAAAGAAACCCCCTCTGTCAGAGCTGGAAATTGATTTGTTTCTTATTTTGACATATAAAGATTGAGTGTGTTTTCTCAAATGTACAGAGCCACAGCAGGCAAAGAATTTTGGTGATACAGAAAAGTTATGCTGAAATGCATCATCTTCTTGAAGAGCGTTGCTTAGTGCCAGATATGCTGTTCTGTCATGTTATTTTTCCCCTTCTTTTTAAAAGGAGTCTGACGTGAAGAAACAGAATTCTTGTTTAAGATCTCATCAACTCTTGCTGTTCATTCTACATTGAAGTCATCATCTGCTGACATATCATAATTATTTTCACAGCGACCAGTTATGATGTATCAGACAGAGCATTCTAAATTAGGAATAAGCAGCAGATAAGTGCTAAAAAAAAGTAATACTTCTGATTTGGTGAAATTGCCCCTTGTGATGAAAGGAAAAAAAATTAAGAAGGAAAGAAGAATAGGTCAGGAAAACAAAAAGGTTTAGCACATGCTGTACATCTCCAAGCAGAATATTTTTCAGGTCCTTGTTTTTACATAAATTTGATGTCCATTATAGGAAAAAAATAATGCTATTTTATAAAGAGAATTTCCAAATATAACAACATATTTGACCAAGTAAATTTTAATTTTGATAAAAGCAAGCTTGCACTGGGAGTAAATAGTTACAAATAGGTAGATAGAAATATATATATGATGAGTGGGAATATATTTATATAAAAATATGAATAGTGAGCATGTAAACTATAGATAGCTATTTTAAGTGAGTGCATAGTTATAAATATATGTATTATGAAGTAGGAACATGAAATATGAATTCACTGAAGTCAACAGGAATTTTGCTTTTGTTTCAAATTCATCGTTTTGCAGGGATGGAAGGGCAGAGGGGGAAGGAATGATAGTGAGAAGCCATTTGACTTGTATTGCATTTAACACTAGTAAGACAGACCATGAGAATGTCTTACAGCAGAAGTAGCCAAACTTCTTGACCTTTGAAGCCACATATCAGTAGTCTATGTGACCAAAAAAGCAGATCCCTCTAACTGCTGCTGCCCCTATACCATGTGACACCTTGCACCACGCCTTCTCTTCCTCTCCATTTTTACATTATCATCTTCCCAATTTAGTATTTGCCTGCCTTACTGCTGTGTTCTCAGATGTAAGCGTAAGCCGTGTTTGTAACTGCCTTCCTTTGCAAGATGCTGTGATGGTGTAGATGGGGAAGCTGCTACATAGTGCACAGTAATGAGACACTCTGTGTCTATTTGTTTTTCTGTTTTTAAGGTCTCCTGGCTCTTGCTCACTTTATTTCTACATGTATTATTGTTTCAAATGGGTTTCTTTCTCAGGACAACAATGTTAACTGCCTGAATGCCTAGAAAACATCCAAAAAAGCTGGCGTATGGTTTACGCTAAAGTGCTTGTGAGTTGCACGGTGCTTACAACATGCAGTTTGGCTAACGTTAGTCTATGTCCTAATGTCTCCTGTCCTTTTTCCTTCCCTAAATTTTCTGACATTTTATTTTGCAGTTAAAAAAGAAGAAAAAGAATATAATTTGTATTTCTATTGCATTGTTGACTGTTTTGATTCTTACACTTTCCCTGTTTCTGTTGAATTATAGGATGAAGTTTGTCCCAAAGCGGATGGAGATCCTGTTCAGCGGTGTGTATGGGCAACTGCTGTTAATGTAAAAGACAAGTTCATTTATGTAGCTCAGCCCACACTTGACAGAGTTCTTATTGTTGACGTACAGTCTCAGAAAGTTGTACAGGTATTTATTTCTAATTTTTAAGTTAATATCTAGTTTGGACACAAGAATTTAAGGTTCTCCTTCATATTTCAGAAAAAAAATGCAATCAGCTTGAGAGTAAACACAATATCTAGAAAAAACCTCATCTACTTACGACAGTTAGCAGCAGTTTATGTTTAGTGACTGTTCTTGTCAATAGGCAATTGGGAGGGAGATAACATGAAAATAACTTTTATAAATATTAATCAAGTAGTTGAGGAAACGAGTTCTTTGGGAAGTTTCTGGCTTGAGATACATTTCACTTGAAATGAAGATTCATTAATATAGAGTCTTATCAAAGGAATGTGTCTATCAGTTTTGACAGGAAAGGTCAGGGGGTTAGGTTTGGCTACAGAAGGTGGAGGACTGTTATTCAGTAAGCTTTTCGACAGAGAAATTACTGGAATTGTAGAAGACCCAACACCACCCTTAACCAAGATTGGAGACTGTGAATTCGAATTTCTTCTCTAGTCCTCTCTACTGTGTAGGTAGTAATATCAGTTTCTCAGTCTCTGGGATACTGGACATACTCTGCTTAGTCAAAATAATTCATTGGGTAAAAGAGAGAAATCAATGCTGTGGTGCAGGGATTAATGCACTCATATAGTTTCTGGAAGACCAAGGTACAAGGCAATGCTAAAATTAATATTAGTTTTTTGGAGCAGTACAGTTCCCTCAGGAGAGCCTGAGAGAGTCATGATATAATCCAAATGGTCAGTAGTCTCACTGGGATGGAGTAAAAATTAGATGTTTAGTTGCCACCACTCAAATCAAATACTATAACCGCTGTACTCGTCTCTCTCTCTCTCTCTCTCTTTTTTTTCCTTTGGTGGTATCAATGATATCATTATACTATGAGGTTAAATAGGGGGTTTACATGAGGACAGATTTTACTCTGTGGAATTGTTAAAGACATGTGAAAATGCATTTAGAAAATAATATCCATAAACTCATTAAATTCTAAAAATATATGTTCTGAATATGAACAGAATATTTAAAGTCTTAAAACGTTTGTGTTAAAAAGACATATGGAAAAGGCAAAATCATAATATTTTTTGCAATTTTTTTTCTGCCTAGTATTCCGCCCATATTACACTATTTTTCTTTCTTTTTTTTTTAATAAGAGACATACAATAGAATATATTTCATTATATAGTCTCTAGTCTTTCAGGATGATGTCATTTGACCAGAAAGATTAGCTTTATTTCGCTTTCAGTGGCAAAAAAAGTCAATCAATGTTAGTTGGGGATTGTCAGCAGTCTTGTCAGCAGACAAGGGGCTTGTTTTTTGGTTGGGTTTGTGTATTTGTGGGGGGGTTTTTTAAGTACATTACAGATCATACAAAATCTTGACATTTACTTTAAAAGCAGGGTTCTTTTTCTGAAATAAAATTATTTCCTGGTCAAAGAGCTCTGAAGCTGGTTAATAACTTACTAACAAACCTGCTCTGATTCTCAGAAGAAAGGGCACTTGTATGTGAAGCTGATAAAGAGGTTTTGACACCACACTGGGTGTTCTGATTCAAATTTTAATCATACAAACTTGCCTAACATCTACAGGGTTACTTATAGTATCATCACATTCTTAGGAAACAGATGTTCTTTGGCTAAATAAAACATGGATTTTTTAAATTAGAAATCTAATCTAAATTGTTAATAAAAATCTTTAGATAGAGCTTTTCTTCATGCCTTTTGCCTTTTTCACTGATAAATGAATGAAGATCTTCATATATTAGGCTCTGGGGAGACCTTACTGCGGCCTTTAAATACTTAAAAGGGGCTTGTAAGAAAGACGGGGACAGATTTTTTTAAAGGGGCCTGTAGCGATATGACAAGGAGTAATTGCTTTAAACTAAAAGAGGGTAGATGTAGGCTAGATACAAGGAAGAATTTTTTTTGTGATGAGGGTGGTGAAACACTGGAACAGGTTTCCCAGAGAGGTGGTAGATGCCCCATCCCTGGAAACATTCAAGGTAGATTGGATGGGGCTCTGAACAACCTGATCTAGTTGAAGATGTCCCTGCTCATTGCAGGGGGGTTGGACTAGGTGACCTTTAAAGGTCCCTTCCCACGCAAACTATTCTATGATATTAGTATACATACGTATTACATATATTAATGTAAAATTTAAAAATACGTAGCAAAATTGCAATTTTAAAATTACACAACTTGACAAATAATTTTAAGAATTTTGCATTCTTTAAACGTGCATTTTCTGCCTTCTATATTCTATGTCAGCTGGCTCAGTAGACATAGTTTCCTCAAAACGTGACCTATCCAAATGGTGACAGGGTCTGATAAAATGTTTTATTCAGGAAGTTAATAATAACAAGTTATTAGCTTTTTTGTTCCTTTTTTAGTTAAATTGACCTTTGTATATCAAAGTAGAGATGAACTGAGTGGATAATGAATTTTTGCTTTCTGAAAACAAGAGGGTTTTTTATAGCCAATTCAATATATTTCTTCAGGAAGAGAGACTAAAAACCATAGTCTTACTGCAAGCCACAGATTTCAAGGACTGGAATCTCTGGCAATGGTCTTCCTCGTCTCTGGCTGACATTCATGTGCCTTGCTTTCCTACAGATGATGGATGAAGTACCAATTTAATTGCATTTATTAGCATTTATACTTCAGTGGCAAAATCATATTATGCCTTTTGAGCTCACTGAAAAATATTGGAGAAGTTGGAGGTTCTTTTAACTTAGATTTTATGGAATAGTTTGATTGGTAGACTCTTCTAATTTGCCTTCAGTCACATTAGTTGTTATTTTACTAAGTGCTTTACCATTAACGGACTGTTTAGAGATAGTTACCACAATGACGTATGTTAATTAAAAAGTAAAATTCAATAAATTAGCCACTAATTAAAAGTACACCCCTCCCCCAGAAATAAGTAAACCAATTCTCCAGTTTTTGGATGGAGTTAGATAGGTTGCTGTTCCACCACATAAATATTCAAGATTCTGTAATGAGCTGAAAAACAGACAGACAGGATGCCTAGGTGTTTCACAGAGCTTCGTGCACTAAGTCTGTTCTCCTTAGCAAATATAATGAGCTAAAACCAGATACTCCACAAGCCTTCACACTAGTCCAGGAAAAAAAACCCTTTCACTTTCAAAGAAATTTTATTTTGAGGGATAGAATAGCATTGCTTTTCCATTACTTTAATAATATCCAGATCGTGAACTTAGGGAAGTATAGAATAAAATTTATCCCATCTGTGGAAACCTTTTGCAGGAATGAAAGTCTCAGTTTTGATGGTTCTAGGATGTTTAGATATTAATGATATATTATCTTTCCATTTCACGATACTTAACACAGACATTTGGTAAGACAATATGACTAAGGGATAACAGATGAACCGGTTAACTAAGTTAAAGCAAATGTGTTACTGTGACTTTCGGGCACCTGAGCTGAATTTCTGCTATTTGTTACCGACCTGAAAATTATTTCGTACAATACACTTAGCCAAATACATGGGAAAAGTATTATGGGACTTGTTCTGTGTCCAGCTTAACCATGTGGATATTCAAAATAGACTTAAAAAAAAAAAACAAGTAAAAGTAGTTGCAGACAAAACAAATAAGTCATGAAAGCACAAAATCTATACAGTCTTTTACACGTAGTGTAAGACTATAAAAAATAAAACCACTGTTGATTCACAGATGGATTTTAGAATTGAAGTAAGGCTAATTTGGAATTTAGTGACAAGAGACACTTTGTTCAGCATTTTTTATAACAAGCACAGCCCTGTCTTCCTTATCTTTTAACAACAAGCATTTATTTTTGGTTTTGGTTTTTGCAAGCAACAAGAATTTTTCTAACCATTAAATGTTGCTCTACTCATATCATAGGCACGTACATAAACACTCATACAAACAGGAAGCAAGGAAGGGAATTTAATTTCTCAGATCAGTCTGTTTTCATTACTTACAGAACTGCCTAGCTCAGAAAAAAAAAATCAAAATGTAATTCATTTTTGGAAAATAAATACTAAGATGTTCATAAATGAGAGCTTTTTGCTTACTAGACTATCTTTTCTCTAAGTGTCGTATTAATACAGAGGATATTATTTACATTTTAACTATTTCCAGTCTATATCTTAAAGAAGAAACCACCTATCTTCTCTGTAAGAACAAGTTTTCAAAAATGCCTACTCTGGTAGGAACAAATATGGAGAAAACATCATATTTTGAAAGTGAGCAGCACTCTAATAAAAATTCTGTCAAGATGCAAAAACACTGAAGACAACTAAAAACGTATTTGAAAGGGCTATAAGTTGTGTAACTATGCTGTTTTCTGTGTAAAATTAATGTTGATTTCTTTTTGCTTCTTATGGTGTTTTCTCTGAAGTACTACTATGTATGTTATATTTATTCCTTTCTACTATGAAAGAACGTAAAAGGTGTGTGTACAGGTGCACATATGTAACAACTAGATTTGAGGATGATTTATTTCCATGACAACTATATTTATCAAAATAAGTACTTAAAGAAGATTCTAGAGCAGACTAAATGGAAATGTATTGGAAACATGGATGGCATCTCTTTAGAGAGATATATGTAGACTTTTTGATTTAGCTGGGTAATTCTCATTATAAACTTAAGAGAAGTATTTGCTACCATTTGTAAATCCTTGAAAGCAAGCCCTGTCACCTGCAATTGTCCAGTATTGCTTAGCAGCACACCATTAACTGGGAGGACTTAGAGGCACGCTGAAGTAAACAGAGCTCATCATTGTTCAGTCCACACCATGCTGCTGGCAGATCAGCCTGGCTAGCTAGAAACAGCTGTGAAAGCCTGCTTCCAAGACGCTCAGCTACTTTCTGCTGCTGGCTTCGCTCTTGGGAGCTGTATTACTTGTGCTTGACTCTGTGGGCAATTCCTTCTCCTCCTTCTGGCAGTGCCACGGCCCAGACCCTGAACATAGCTGGCACTCAGTCAGCAGAACACATATGGGTTGGACCTTTTGTCTGGGGAAGCCAAAAGGAAATTTGATACACCTGAACAAATTAGCTATACAACAGCCCAAGTATTATTTTAGACAACTTGTCTTCTAGCCTGCAGCAGAAAAATATCATCAAACATGAATGACCTTTTTCAAGGGGTATCTTTCTGATTTTAAATGAGCCGGTGAGCAACCTGGCTTCATTTTCCAATTTCAAAAGAAAAAACAAATTCTGCCTAGATGAAGCTGTGGCTTGCAACACCTCAGGAGTACAGTTAAGTATCATCAGCAGACTCAGCCAGCCATTAGTGCATTATCTTGAGGATCTACATCATTAGTTTAAATTAGGTTCACTTAATTAGCCAGCTGGTACTCTCCTTGACAAACTGATAAACAAGCTGTGCTTTACGGGTCCATAATGGTGAGACTAAAAAACAATTTCCACTTATTTTTTTTCTGCTTTAATGATGAAAATAGAAGAGTAATCCCCCCAGTTGTTTACCTTGTGCAGAATGTCTCTTAATCAAATACATTGTTCTCCCATTTCATACCTCTGAAGTCTTCAGTTCTTCTCATAACAAAGGAAGTGTAGAGCTCAACTGTTAAAAAGGCTTGTGGTCTCAAGAGACAGTGCTCAAGGTTGTAGGGAAAACACTTTGGTTCTGATCATAAGTCTACAGAAAGTAGCAACTGTAACTGGAAAACATGGGAACAATCTTTCCAACTTCAACAGAATATACCCAGTTTAACAGCGATAGGAAGCTTTGGGTGTAGCAACATTGTGTTGGTTTTATGCAGGACTGTGTAGTAACATCTGGCACTGATTTCAGTGTGGCTTGAGAATACTCTTTCCTTTTTAGTGATTTTCCAATAACTGGTGTAGTTTTTAAATTGATATGTAGAAAGTGAGAGTGATGGTAGGGAAGGAGGATAAGTACTTTTTTTACTTGATTTAAAACCTTTGTTTTCAGCTTCTTAATCATTTCAGTATAGTGTAATTTTGATGCCAAATGTTAGAGCACATAATGAATAAAAATCACTTTTTCAGCAATTCAGTAACTTTGAATTAATCAGAGGGCTGTTTCAACAATCGACAACACAATTTTTAAATACAATCTGAAAACATCAGGAAATCCATGTCCAGTCATCATTTTAATTCAAGCTTATATATTACTTTTCTTTTGAAAATGTGACAGAAGCTAAGGGTCTCTCTTTTTATTATGCTTCAGGCAGTAAGTACAGACCCTGTTCCAGTGAAACTACACTACGATAAATCACACGATCAAGTCTGGGTGCTGAGCTGGGGAAACATGGAAAAGAATTCACCAACTTTGCAGGTGAGGTGATCAGAATTACTATATGCAAGGAAATCTAGACAAGTTGAACCTTGGTTTAATTGCAACATTTTGTATATTTTCCTTTAAGCATTACTATCATGATCCCAGCAGGGGCAGTGAAATGATTTCAGGTAACCAGAAAACAATTCAGACAACTGACTTTGCTAAAAAAGTTAGAGATTATTTTCAACACCCTTACTCGGAAGTGACAATGCTGAATTGATAGAAGGATAAGAAATACAGCTGAAAGCAGCAGCATGTTTTGTAACTGCCAGTCTTTTGAGAGCAAACTGTTGCTGTTTATGGGTTTTTTTTCCCCCTGATTAGAGGATAAACTGGATTTTAGGCATATTCCTATTTCGCTAAAATTATATTGATACTCTGGAGGTGACAAGCTCATCCTTACTTCCTGCTTTTTTCAGATGTAAAATATTAAAAATCTTAATTTTCCTGTGCCTCTGAGCAGTGGCAGGCCTAAGGACAGTCACTAAAGAAACATTTCAAGAAGCTGTACTTCCATTCCTACTTTTTCACTACTTTCTGTTCCTCATTTAAAGTAATCCCCTGACAATATAGTGATCGTCTTTATGTCAATTTCAAAATTACTTTTTACTTCAACTTATTTTCCTTTTCTTTAGAAGTTAATGAAATCCTTATGTATTTAAAAATATATATAAGATAAAGAATGAAAGAATTTCAAACACAGGGCTCAAGCAGAAAAACGAGTAACATCTGAAAACACCTTTTTAGCACCTACAGGCTCTTAGTAACTATAAGTATGCAAGGTAATTTGTGGGAGTTTAGCTGTCACTTCTGCCCAGAAAATAACTGATAATTGAGTCAATCTTATCATGTTTTAAAGCGACTGATCATCTTCACTCTCTTTTTTCCTTACAGTATAGATCATAGAATATTTTCTTTTTTTTAATCCACTCTTAAATGCATGTATGTGAATATCATAGTGGCCATTATATGGAATTGTCTTGTATTCACCCATAAACATTTACCTCAGACAAGGTCCAAGATTTGGGGATTTGACGAAAACTGCTTAATAACAGCTTAAGGAATGTGTAAACTCAAGTCAACTTGCTCTTTTGAAATATGTCTGTGCTATGTTGAAGTACCTCATGACTGACAAGAATTGGGGAGCGTGCATAGCCATAGCTTCCTGTGGATCAGTTGATAACACCTTATCTTTTCACTCTGGCTGAAATGCTTAAGAAATTTAATCTCACTCTAGGATCTAATGTAAAAAAAAAAGTAAACAAAAAACTTAGTTTGCACTAAGAACTGCTAGAGGCTTTAGCAATGTAAATGAATAAGTATGGACTCGGTGGTGGGAAAAAAGAGAGGAAAAAAGTAAATATGAAGGTTAAGTGGTCAAGTGTGTAACAATTATCTGAAATCTGTAATGCTGATCAGCTTTATTCACTGTCATTTGTGTTCTTTTCCTTGGTAACTGAAGGATAATACAGAAGATGGAATACAGCGGCAATACTGTATTAATTTATTTGGGTAGACATTAAATTTTGAAAGAGTATTTCTATAGTTTATGATGATGTTGCTTTATGTAGGTGATAACACAAGCCAGTGGGAGCATTTCTCATCACACAATCCATACCCAGCCAGTGGGAAAGCAGTTTGACAGAGTGGATGACTTTTTCATTCCAGCTACAACCCTCATCATTACCCATATAAGGTAAGTTTTAGCTGAATTACAATTAAATTTCAAATGAGCTATAACATTGTCTCCAATGAAAACATAATTTAAAAACTTTGAAAATCTGAGACCACACCACCTACTTCAATATTGTTTTGTGACACCCTTCTTCATAAACAAACTAAATGCAAGTTTTATTGAAAACAAGCTAGATATTTATTAGAGTTTTTCTTCCTTATCTCACCAAAAGTTCAAAAGTTCCACTGCTCTACATACTAAAATTGAGACTTAATATCATCTGGGGTTTTCTTGAGGAGCTGATAAGTGTAATATTCGGATAATTCCCTAATTTAGGAGCATTCATCTTAATCTGTAAACAATACTTACCGATTTCTTCTACTGCTCAAAGCAGTTGCCATGTATAGTATTTGCCCTATTGTATTACATGTTGTATTGGAGTTATTCTCTGATTAATCGACCAGAAAAAAAACACTTTTGGAGTTTTAAAAGGAATTGTGATACAACATAACTTAACTCTTCATGAACTGGCTTCACCTGCTCATTCAGTTCTTTCTACCTGTTTTTTCATCAGGCTCTCTGTTTTTAAAACAAACCATGACTGAGCATGTGACATAAACTCCGTTTAGATGCATGAATAAAATTTGTCTTATTTCATGGGTGCTGAGGGTATGATGTTAAAATGGTTCATATTGTAATCCATGCCAGGAAACGCTGTAAATTCTTGGGACCTTAGTTATTTCTCTCAGTGAATGCAGGACTGTCTTTGTGTTTGTCCAAAGAACAGACAAGTTCTGGCTGTGATAGAAATACTCTAAGTATGGAAGAATGGAACAAAGTGACCAGGTGGATTTTAAAAGACATGTGGGACAGAGAAAGAGAATGTGAGAAAAAGAGGGCAACACTTAACACAGGCATAAAGCAGACATCTTTTCAAGATCTCCCCAAGGCCTCTTAAATGAAAATCTATTTTTCTTTCTCAAAATACATTAGTAAGAATGTGAAATATAATTTTTCTTTTAATATTTTTTCTGTAACATTTCTACCTGCAGGGATTGAAAAGTTCTGCAATCTAGGACTTGTACATTTGAATATTAGGTTCTTTGCAAGGTGACACAGACCTATTTCAGCTCAAAACATCTTTGCAAATAATTAACTCAATTGTGTATTCTGTTCTTCCAAGGTCAAGTTTCTGTAGAAATGCTTTCATTAGGACAATCTTAACTGTCCTACAGTTATGAGACACCGTCACTCGCTTTTAGCTAAAATCTCAAATAGCATATGTAAATATGCATCTCCATTAAAAAGGATATAATTTCTGATTGTAGTGAGTGGTAGTCTTTTAAATGTGAAAACATGCAATTTAGGATGATTTTACAATTGATTCCAGAATTTGCTCTCTATGTGCCTGTGATGAAACTAGTCTTCTGTATCAAAAAATATTTATCTTTTCCTAAAGAGGTTGTTGAGGAAAGATATTTTTTTGTTTTAGATTTTCTACAGAACTCTTAACTAACAAGTAAATTAGCAATTAGCCATATGCAATTTAAAACGGAATGTGTAAATTAATATAACTGAATAGCA
>WAAD01026287.1:2619-16798 GCA_013389945.1 Fregata magnificens
TTTTAAAAATACTATGAATATTTAATATTTCTAAATATCTGGTCTATGCAATTTCTTCCAAACTACTGTTAGTGTTGCTCTGTCAAAACGTGCAGAGGGTTATGGAAAGGGGAAGAATGTGCATTGCCTGGAGGACACAAAACTGTACAAAGTTACCATCATCTACTTGCTTCCACTACCCCTCTGAACTGCTTTCTATTACCAGTGACACCCTCAGTAAGCAGCAGCTATGGGTTCTTTTTACTGAACACACCAAGACTTCAGCTACTTTTCCACAAATGTTAGCTTCTTAATCTGCTTGAGAAAAGCAATGTTGATTTAATCACATGAGTTTCAGACTTAGAAATAGAACGTGTATCTTACACCTCACTGAAATGGTATTCCTTTTTTGTTGGTTTTTTTTTTGTTTTTTTGTTTTCCCGATTGTCCAGAAAGATACTATGATCTGGAAGGGAAAACATAGGCCCACATCATGAACTTACAACTCTGTTTCATCAGGCCATCCTAAATGGATTCAGACCAGTCCAGGCTATCTTAGCCTTATGTGAGTTATTTGAGACAGTTGTTTGTTTGAAAAATTCTTGAGCGGTGTTTTAAGAGCCATCTGGTTTTCTAGAAAAGATTCATCACATCTGTTGCATAATAGTATCTTTTGGAATGTATCTTACCTGTAAATTATCAATGATGTATTTTTGTTTGCTTTAGTAGAGCACAGAAGCCTGAAGTTTGATTTCAGACTTCCTTTTGAACCTCAGAAAAATCTGAGCTATAAAACTAGTCATCTTTCTAGAAGGTTCTTTAAGGGTGTCACTTTACATTTCAGAAGTGAAATCTGTGTTTCAGGGATGAAATTGTGTCTGCATCAACTGCACCAGAGAAAGTATTCTTACTGTTCAGCGCTAATTATGTAGTTGTTGTGTTGACAACTTCGCCACATTTCCCCCTGGAATTTAGAAATCATATTTGAGTATAGCAATGGTGGGCATAGAGAAGCAATATAAGCAGTGTGTATACCCATTCTAGACATATCTTATTATTTCTTTTGCTGCTTTTAGGTCAACGTTTCTCTCTTTAAGCCTGTTCTTCACAGTTCTTATGAATAGTACTATATCATATCATATATGTATCAGTTGTAGGATACATTACAGTAATAAGTAGAGCAGAAGTGCATAACAAAGTTCAACAAAGACAAGTGTAAGGTCTTGCACCTGNGGAAAGGCTGAGAGAACAGCGTTTGTTCAGCCTTGAGAAAAGAAGGGTTAGGGGTGACCTTATCACCATGTTCCAGTATTTAAAGGGTGGCTACAAAGAAAAGGGAGACTCCCTTTTTACAAGGAGTCACATGGAAAAGACGAGGGGTAATAAGTACAAGTTACTCTTGGGGAGATTCCAATTGGACACAAGAGGAAAATTTTCANGCTGCTGTGGCAAAGAAAGCCAACAGGATGCTGGGTTGCATCAAAAAGGGCATCACCAGCAGAAGGAAGTCATTATTCCACTCTACTTGGCGCTTGTCAGGCCACACCTGGAATGTGATGTTCAGTTTTGGTCCCTGCTGTGCAAAAAAGATGTGGACAGAGAGTCCAGAGAAGGGCCACAAGGATGATCAAAGGACTGGGAAGCCTGCCATATGGGAAAGGCTGAGAGAACAGCGTTTGTTCAGCCTTGAGAAAAGAAGGGTTAGGGGTGACCTTATCACCATGTTCCAGTATTTAAAGGGTGGCTACAAAGAAAAGGGAGACTCCCTTTTTACAAGGAGTCACATGGAAAAGACGAGGGGTAATAAGTACAAGTTACTCTTGGGGAGATTCCAATTGGACACAAGAGGAAAATTTTCACAATAAGAACAATCAGCCATTGGAATAATCTCCCCAGGGAAGCGGTGGATTCCCCAACAATGGACACTTTTAAGGTTCAGCTGGACAGGGTGCTGGGCCATCTTGTCTAGACCGTGCTTTTGCCAAGAAAGGTTGGACCAAATGATCCTTGAGTTCCCTTCCAACCTGGTATTCTATGATTCTATGAACTCATACTTTGCATGGGATTAATAATTTTCATTGAAAGCACTTAGTGAATTTTAATAAAATTACTTTGTACTGTTCCTGTGAAGTAGATAAATATTACCCATGCAGGTATGCAGGAAAGTTAGACTAACATTTCCAAAGAAAACTACCTCCTTCAGCCAATACCTTTTGAAGATACCGTGTATCTGTGTGCATTTTTGTTTTAGGCCTGTTTTTTTGAAAACAGTAAAGGAACTACGTGTGTTGACTTCTGGAGTGCTATCATTGTTCAAACTTAGTATTATCTGTGTTGCCTACTTGGGATTTCTACACGCTATTTAACAACAGCATTTTGCTGTCTCCCAGCAAAAATACTCACCACTCTCAATCCGAACTTCTTTCTCTTCTTTGTGAAGCTGCATATTAATACCAAAATGCTATAAACCTACCTATTTAGCAAAACTACTTTGTTGAAGAAAGCTAGTGTTCGAAATAAATATACCTACACAATTCAGTCAAAAGTCAAAATAAAAAAAAAAACCAGTGTCATTATCGTACATAAAAAAATGAGGCAAGAAAACTGTAACAAAAGCAGCTGAAACAAAGACAGTCCTCCCCCACACCCCTAGTACAACTGGAAAAAAAAGTGTGAAACTGATTAAGGAACTGGTTCATTCATCTGTTATAGTGCACATGTGATTTCCCTAGACTACTAAAATAATGTTAGAAGCATTCAGCAGCTGTGATATAGTTTGAAAGTTTTGGAATTTGAGAGCTGTCGATTTCATAAGGAATTTTATTACAGTAAAGGCTGTACCTATCCTGCAGATGTGCAGTGTTGGAACCAGCTGCAGAAAACAATTATAGAATTAGTCAGCTGGTTCCTTTCTAAAATAATAAGGGGTCTTAGTACAAGTTATAGATATGAATATAAAAATGCAAGAACAATGGGAAGTTGCGGCACAGGAAAATATTCTGTTTAAGTGTGTTTAAGTGGAATTATATTGATAAAAGATTACAGCATTGGACCCAGCTTGTCTGTCCTGAAATTCCCTTATTGTACCTGTGGATACCATGAAGATACTTTCACAAATAGCTGCCTTCTTCAGATCACAGTTGAGAAAGTGATTGTCCTCTCCATGACTGAAAAGGTTAAACAGCATCTTAGAAGCAAAAACTCAAATCACTCTATGCATAAGCTACCAAATGGTGCTTCATCAGAAGTAGGAATGATGTTCCAGTGATAACTTAGGTTTCTTCCCCTAGAGTGTGAATGTGTGAAGCACGTCAGAACCAGTTTTATGACTTCAACACCAGCATTGACTTCCTCATGAAATTTTTGGCATCACCCATGGTCTGTATCCATATTTTCTTTCACCACGCCTAAAAAGATTTCGTCAATTGCTGTTTATCCACTAATCTTGAATAGGGAGAAAAGCCCATAATAGAAAGCCTACAGCTGTGCACCTGGCCTATAGAAACAAGTGCAGAAGCCACAATAAGCAGTTCCATCTGCTGGAGACTAGAATACAGATTGCTTTGTTAGACTATTCCACTAAAAACAGTTTGTGTATTCCCACATGGTGCATTTCATGGGAAAATAAGTCTCATACATAGTAATGTGGTATGAAATTACAATTCCTCATACATTATTTTTCTTTTCTCTTTCTGTAGTCAAAAAGGCAATTAACTTAATTATCTCAAGGAGAAATTTAACTATAAATAAGCCTGTAATTCTAATATATCTGTGACAATGATACTGGATAGAGGCAGTTATTGCAACTTGCTAGATCTTACTGGTTAACTATGTATTTAAAATAAATTCTATTAGATTAAAAAGTCAAGATACAAGTAAGCTGTGTAAATTGTTTTCATTGTGGCAGTCTGTTGTTGAACCTTTTTTTTCCTGGGAGAAGACCAAATGCATTTTCAGAAATGTTACACTCACTGCATATACACAGACAAATCTATGCATGCTTGGTGTGCCCCATCACCTGGCTGGGAAGGCGGTATCGTATACACTCTACCACGAGAATGAAATCTATGGCCCACCTATTTTTCCATGCTGGGTACTGCAGTTTTAGTACAGTGACAGTTCTGCATTATGGAAAAATAAGGGAAAAGTGCAGAAAATGTTTTAAATCAAAATTGTAAAATGTTCATATAGCTCTTCTTTCACAATTAGAATGTAATCACATTAAATTTCTCATATAACTATGGTTATAAGCAAAAAACCAGCTAAAACCCCAAAAAAGAAGCAAGCAAAAAACCAGCTAAAACCTCAAAAAAGAAGCAAGCAAAAAGCCGACCAAAACCTAATAGACTAGCTAAATGAGGTTAATTTGGAACTGAGGAGCAATATCCCAGTGACTGAATCTCTAGATTTTGTCTTTCCATTGTAACTGAAGGTCTTAGATGTACTTTGTACAACACAATTATGAAGTAATTGTTGAACTTGTACTTTAACGGTATCTCATTTAAAATCAGAAAACCATTCATTTACAAAAAGTAATTCTTTCATCATCTATGTGTTCTAAATATTATTGTCCATCCAGGGAAACAGGTACAAAGGA
Organism: Fregata magnificens; assembly: GCA_013389945.1. Classification (NCBI taxonomy): domain Eukaryota; kingdom Metazoa; phylum Chordata; class Aves; order Suliformes; family Fregatidae; genus Fregata; species Fregata magnificens. The sequence goes on from WAAD01026287.1 coordinate 7,196, forward strand.
AGTTGTCTGAAGTTGCAGAATGAGTCAGCAGCAAACCTAGAAACAGAGTTGGTCGTATCTTCTTACTGCTATGCCTCCTGCCTCTATTTTTTTCATCTATTGCTCTGTGGACTGGAACAAAAAGAATAAAAAGTAAGCATTGCATAGTTTGCATATTAGAGGAAAACATAATTACTGCGGCCCATCACTGTGAAATAACCCACAAAATTCTAAAGACAAGAGCAATTATTATGAACTCCTGTTTGGAGATGATCTTGCTTTTCTAGTTTGTAACGTTTAGCACCTGTTCAAGAAATGTCTTCTATAAATAACCATTTTCTGTTTCAGACAAAATTTACATTGAAAATTATCTTAGTGCAGCTGTTCAGTTTTTCTACAATTGTGAATTGCCAAAAAAGGAACAGTAATTCCTTGGGGGCCTCAGAGTTAAATCCTTTTTATTTAACATGATACTGTATAGTGGAGCTGTGATCAAAGTCTAACTATTATTGCTAGCTGTTCTTAGATTTGCTAAAACCGAGAACTGAAAAGCCCTCTGTAGATGATCCTCACTCTTTTACAATTTCTGTGGCTTTCTAGTTCCATAATTACTGAACCTGATGGCACACTGCCCCAAAAATGAATACTTTGATAACTTGCTGCTCTCTTGTAAGCCTTGTCATCTTCGATGTTCTAGTACACCGCCACCTTCCTGTGAAAACTACTGTGATAAGAGTAAGTAATATTTCTGCAATACTTTGTGGCTATGCTGGGCATTTTCATGTTGTATTTTACATAGAATTGTAAACATAAAAACTTAAAGAAATCTAAAACCTGGAAAGTTTATCAGAATAATATATGGGCTCAAAAATATTAAAGACGTATGCAGTGTGTCCTGTATGAGTATGTGTTAAGAAGAGTAAATTTTTAAAGCTCTTAAGCCTTACTTGCGTTGTCACTCAACAGAAATAGAAATTGCTCCTTTGACATAGAAGAAGCTTTATGTGTTGGACATGTTTACTGTTCATTGGTTATTGTTTACAATTAATTTAATGCATCTCTTATTTCATAAGGTACTGATTCAAGTGGAGTTCTTTGGATTTGTTTGGGCTCAGGAGTAATTTTAATGCTCACTCTGTTCACCTTAATGATCTTGTTTAAGTGGAAACACCTAAAGCGACTAAAAGCAAAACTGAAAAACACAGGTGAATAAATAACATTCTTTATCAAATAATTTTAGATCATTGTACATTTTAGCTACTCTTACCATGTATAAATTTTGCATACAATTTATATTCCAGATTCTGATAACTGTCTTTGTTGGATTGTTTTGTATTCCTCAAAGAGTCTCAATGAAGTTTTTCAAGTTATTAGGGAATAAAATATCCAGATGATAACCTGTGAAAGCAGCAATCTCTTTTTGTTGGTTCTGGATCATGTCAGGATTGTTTTGTTGCATATTCATATCTAGCTTACTTGCTGGTGTTTGAGAAATCATTTATGAACCCTCAATAGCAAAAGATCTTTATAAGGGTTTCATCCTCTTCTCACTGAATGCAAAAAGAATTCTACCCAGGTAGAGGATACACATTCAATATTAGCTTTCCATCTTATAAGACATTAAATAATTATACTTAATATTCTGGCCTGTGAGAAGCATATGTGGTGTATTTTGGGAAGGTGAAAAAAATTAGGTTCTTTTTACATTTTACAAATACTAGTATTTGTGGAGTGTTCAGCCAATAAATAATAACTGATTAGAAAATATGTGTTAGAATACTTAAATGCGTACCCTGAAGTATAGGGGGTATATTGTCATAGACCAAAACATTATCATATATAACTACATCTTAAAACTTTCACTACATCTTAAAACTTTCACTAACGTTAGGTACATAGTTGGAACATAATGAAATTTGGATCTTTAATAACTGTATGTCTGGTATAGCATGATATGTGTACTAAATTAACTTATGTATATTTACAGACTCTTCTGTGGAGCTGAATAATATTCTCAAGGCTAATACTGAAAGCAGTGTGAATACAGAAGGAATTAGACACTCACTTCAAAGTGAAACATTAATGTATTCAGTGGAAGAATGCACTTGCAGTGATTGTGGCTTGGTAAAACCTCAGACTGGCTGTGAAACTTCATTTCCATTACCAGCTACAGAAGAAGGAGCTACTGTTCTAGTTACCACAAAATCTTTTGATTATTGCAACTATATTCTGGGTGCTGGGTGACTATGAGAGAAGTATATTTTTGCTGCATAATAATAAATGAGTTATTCCAGTATAGCTATTAATCTTAATACTTACAGCCAGGGGAGAAGGCTAGTACATCATCCTTATAGATCTTCCATTGAACTTTCATTAATATTGTCATATTATTTCTAATTCTGGTATCAATTTGGTCAAGTATTTCGACATTATTCTCAGGTACTAAACTAGTTATTGGAATTTTTAATTTCTGAAAGTCCCTACATAGGATGGCTTTTTCTGCCTTTAGAGTCTGTATCTACTCACACCAGATATATACAAACACATCAATAAATAAGTTTGTGAATATGGATTTTATGTTAAACTCAGATCTTGTGCCAAAAATTGCTTGATGGTACACAAGGAATGTTCCAAGAGGCAGAAATGAAGACCCACATTACATCCCCAGTCTTGTAAAGAATAATTTCAAATAGCCCATATGATGCTTGAAATAGGAATGTTATAATGATGAATGCGTTTGTAGAGTATGGAGTCCCCCTCAGTTCAAATAGTATCTCTGAGTCACACTAAGGGAGGTTGTGGTGCTGTGGAGCACCATACCTGCAATCCCAATGCATTTCCTGATGGTGCAGACTTTCCTTTAAGTGCCAAGTGTTTTTCAGACTGTATGCTATGAAGATTTCTATTTTATGAATTTTTTTACTTACCCTTGTTATATGTACAAGGACTGCTGATTAGATATAGTCATGCTAGCCTACTGTGTGGCCTAAAATTAAGAATATACTCTTGTCACCTTGCCTCCCAAGCATTAATGTTATTTTCCTAATATTAGGCCAGTTTTATTCCTGGAAAATTGCAACAACAGAAGCAACAACCATCTTTTTATTTGTATATAACATTCTATTTCAGGTTCTTGCATGAATGATGAATCAAAATGTTTTAAGACTAGTAAATTATTGCACAAAATCTATGAACGATCATTATTACAGCATCTTTAGGAGGCTGACCACAAAGTTTGGGCCAGTTACGAGTTAGCTGTGTAGGTGTGGCCACACACACATAGCCAAAAACTCTGATAGGCCTACAGAGCTATTTATTATTATTACTGTATCTAGGATCTCTTAAAAAAAAGGTCATGCTCCGTTGCTCCGCACAGCGTGGCGCAGCATGTAGCAAATAACATTAACCCCATGCAATGCTACAGGCTTGGGGAAGAGTGGCTGGAGAGCTGCCCAGCAAAGGACCTGGGGGCGCTGGTTGACAGCCGGCTGAACATGAGCTGGCAGTGTGCCCAGGTGGCCAAGAAGGCCAACAGCATCCTGGCTTGCATCAGGAATAGCATGGCCAGCAGGAGTAGGGAAGTGATTGTGCCCTGTACTTGGCACTGGTGAGGCCGCACCTCGAATACTGTGTTCAGTTTTGGGCCCCTCAGTACGAAGGACATTGAGGTGCTGGAGCATGTCCAGAGAAGGGTAACAAGGCTGGTGACGGGTCTGGAGAACAAGACTTACATGGAGTGGCTGAGGGAACTACGATTGTTTAGCTTGGAGAAGAGGAGGCTGAGGGGAGACCTTATAGCTCTCTACAACTATCTGAAAGGACGTTGTAGTGAGGTGGGTGTTTCTCCCAAGAAACTAGCGATAGGACGAGAGGAAAAGGCCTCAAGTTGCATCAGGGGAGGTTTAGATTGGACATCAGGAAAAATTCCTTTACTGGAAGAGTGGTTAAGCATTGGAACAGGCTGCCCAGAGAGGTGGTGGAGTCGTCATCCCTGGAGGCGTTCAAAAAATGTGTAGATGTGGCACTTCAGGACCTGGTTTAGGAGGCATGGTGGTGTTAGTTGATGGTTGGACCTGATGATCTTAGAGGTCTTTTCCAACCTTAATAATTTTATGATTTTAAATATACAGCACTGTACTGAGACAGTGCGCAAACACAAACCAGCAAGATGATGCCTTAGAACGAGTCTACAACATTTAAGCAAATCACCTCATTACTTTGCCGTTTTTTTCTATTAGAGGTTTCACAATTTCTGTACCGGTTTTTTGAAACATGAACCTTTCAGGACTTTTAGCTCGCATAGCACCTGTGACAGTATAGAACATTTTCTCTCAATTTTTCTCATCTTTCATTTGCTCAGTATATCTTCACTTCCCCGTAGAATTACTGCACGGAGTAGACCGTTAGGCTTTCCGTGAAGCGGAGGGACTGCCACAGGAGTTCCCGCCGAGGCCGCGCAGACCGCGCTACCGCGTCCCGCCGCCCGCGGGAAGGCTTGCTGCTCGACGGAGCCGCGGGCTAGAGCCGGCGCCAGAGCCGCCCCTCGGAAGCAGGCGAACAGCTTCGCNGGGTGGAGTTCCGGGGCAGAGTGTGTGCGCTGGCCGGCCCGGCTTTGGGCTGTGCGGGAGGAGGGACCGGGTCCGGCGGACGGAGGGTGTGAGCCCCGCGGCCACCATGAGTGGTGAGTGGAGGGCTCGAGCGGGGCCCTCTCCGCTACCAGGGCGTGCTCGGTGGGGCCGCCGGGTCTCTGGGGCACTGTCGGGGCTGGCGCGGGCAGAGCTTGCCCAGGGGTCCTCGCCCCTCCGCTGCCTTCTCGGTCAGGCGTGGCCCTGTACCCCGTGGGCCGAGGCCCCTTTCTCCCGCCTCGCTTCTCCCTGGTGGGGCTGGGGGCTGTGGCGTGGTGAGGCACAGGAGACTTTGGCCTCTCTGGCCCCGCAGTGCGGGGTAGGGCTCAGCCCTTGCCTGCATCACCACACCCCGCTCCTCATTTTGGCTCCCAAAGCCCCCCAGAAGTGGTGATTTACCTCGTTTTAAATCCTGAAGCCTGCCCTTGAGTGTGACACTGACTCACAGCACAAGTGATGCTGGTCTTGGGGATGTCCGTTGCCTCAACCGTGCAAAATCGCAGGAAATATTCCCGAGAAAATAAATGACCGAGAGAAAATAATGATTAAAAATAATAATACGATATTACTAACATGCAGTAGGTGGGAGAGGTGAGAGGCATGACTAGTGGAAAAAATGGTCCCTTCTGGCATTTAGGGTTGTATCGTTGCTGTTTCCCTAACTCAGTCCTGACGAGGATGTGTTGGTTGTGGCTGTGTTTATTTCTGGCCTCTGTGTTACCGTGAAGTGGTGTGTGTGGGTGTGCTAAATCCTGAGGTTTTTGAGGTGTTTGTGAGGGGAAATATTTAAAAGCTTTGCATGTGAATTGGGACCTATAAACTTTAGGACTGGAGAAAGCATAGCCACTTGAACAGGGCAGCATGGGGAGTTATTTGGTAGGATGGAGGAAGAAACTTTAATAGATTTTTCCTGTAAATATAAAGGATAAGTGGCAGTTTGTATGTCTTAAAACACACTGGCAAGTGTTTGTTTGGGTTTTTTTTAAGAAGGGAGGTGCTTTAGTAAATGCTTTCACGGGTCTGCTTATCCAACTTCAGTAATGGAAGTTGCAGACACCTGCACCTGAAAATGAGATCATATGTTTTTCTCCCACCCTGATTTAATACATGTGAGGTCTGTTGCCAAAGGTAGAAAGAAAAAAATTGAGGAGTTAACTGGAGTAAGTAAATGCTACATGTGTTATGGATAGCAGTCATTTCTGAAAATGAAACCAAAAATGAAAATGAAAACACTTTGGTTGTATTTTTCTCTGTTTTGTTCTCACCTTTATGGTAATAAGAAAACAAAATATTTTTATCAAAGAAGAGAGAAGGGGAAAAAAAAGATTATTGTGGGGAAAACTGTTCATTAGCATTGTGAAAAATGCAAGTAACAGTCAAATCTTTCAAACGATGGAAAAAGAAAGTTTCTCAAATGTTTCTGATCTTGGCATGATATAGACTAAATCTTAATTCTGAAGTTTTTAAGAGTCAGCATTTTCATATGGAAAACCTCAGCCCTTCAATGATGAATTCAGGCTGGGACTAGCCTTGTGCAAATTTGTGCAAATCAGAGCCTAAATCTTCCTAGGAGACTAATCTTTCGGAGCTCTATTTGAATTCTGTGACTCAAAAGGCAAGGTGGCACCTCCTGTGGCATAAATCCTCATCATGTAGTTATTTTTAATACCTGTAATATTTTTCTTTCTTTTTTTTTTTTTAAACAATGAAGAGATACAGGTTTATGAGGAGAGAAAACATTTAATTACTTAAAATAGAATAATGCCTAAGGTGACATTAAGGCTAGTAGTTCAACTGCATGGCTAACCTACCCATGTGTAGCCCTTGCCAAGATCTATACGACTTTTCCAACAATTTTGATTAGACAGCAAGATAACAAAAAGAACACTAATTTTGCACTTTGCCAAACATTACTGTTGTACAATACTGTACAGTATTTTTGCAGAGTAATGTGGAACGGATCAGGACAGAGAGATGTGTATCATTATCCTGCTTGTTTCAGATAAAGGAGATAACTAGTGTTAATATCATCAAATTTAACCATATCCTTTTTTTAGCGGCTGTAATAGCACTGTCTATGCTTATTTCCCTGCCCAATTTTAGCCCTTAAAAGTAAAAGGGCTGTTCCTAAAATACAGATAGAAGAACCTCTTTCCCTAATGGCTCTAATTATTTTTAACGTATTTTTTTTTAGCTACAGTGTATTTCTAGTGGATGTGAAGGTAACTTCCTGTTGATTTGAGCATTACTTTAATATTACTAATGTTATGTACTAATTACGTGCTCATATTTTATTGGACAGTGTTGAATAGGGTAAGCTTTAAAGGGAAGTAACACAAGGATACTAGATTTATGTACTTGTCAAGAATTAGGGGTGTTGTCACTTGTTTAATAACAGTTTCAGAAAACATAGAATGCGACTAACTCAGGATGAGGCAGTGGAATCATAATAATGTAGTATAAGGTAGTACTTCAATTGAGTCTGTTTGTTTTCTCTTAAACTTGTACCCTCAGAACCTGTGCTAGAGCAAGCAAAAGGAATTGCCATCTGAAATTTTGCATAGAAGACTTCAAGAAGTATGTAAGGGCAATCTGAGATTTTTTTTTTTTTTAACCTATATGCTACATGTGGTGCTGAAGAGAGCTGTACCTATAAAGAACTGGATGAAAACCCTGTTTTCCTTTACTTGCATAGTCAGTTATCTTCTGCCATAGGTGTGGATATTTCTGTCAGGGTATGGAGAGAAGTTTGTTTTAAAAATAGGAAAGCATGACCCTGAACAAAAAAAAAATGCAGGTGCAGGTACCTGAGCCTATTTTTAACCCTTTTTGACTGAGTAGATGTTGATGGGAGGAGTCTCTTGAAGTTTCTTAGTTTTTGCAACCTTATACTTATGTTTTCACAATTATTTTTAGACTCATGTATAAACTTCCTTTTTTACTGCAATAGTCTAAATATAGCCTTTTTTTTCCTGAGTAATGCTGTTTTTATGCATTCTATATTTTGTGTTTGTGTGTTACTGCAGTTTTTACCACTATTCTGAATCAGTAGAAAGGTATTTTGGTCAGTTTGTAATACACTGTTAGTCTTTAAATCAACTAGAGTTGATCACACTTAATTGGCGGTCTTGTCTGAAAATATGCCTTTTTTTTTTTAAAGACTTAGTTTAGAAAATGAAGACTGTAAAAGAGCAAAATAGTAAATAGAGTTGGTAGAGATTTATTTTTACCTTCCATCTACTTGAACCAAAACGATTGCTAAATAGTACTACATTTTCTAGGCTTATTACAAAGAAAAATATATCCTCTGCTTGAAAAAACACGGAACTTAATCTTTCAATTTAAAAAAAATGTTAGACTTTGTGAATATTCTTTTTCTTCTACCTGCAAAACTTCTGTCTTAAGTGCAGCAATAGAAGAATTCTGAAGACGTGCATTGACCTGAAACCTTGACCAGCCCTCGGTATAGACCTTATGTGGCCTCGTAGCCCTCTTAATGGTGAAGGTGATCTGACCTGCTTATGGAAATTACTGCTTGTAATCATGTGTAGTCATAATTGTTATTAGTACAAATTTACAAGTAAAATAAAGACAAAATACACATTACACTGCACTCAGTCTGTGTAAATTTAAGGCTGTTTGATATTACACACTTTAGTCCTTTAGAACATCAACTAGCATAGTGATTATTTGTAGGTTTTCTATATTTACACATTTTTTGTGTTGTTCACAGTCTGGTATCTAGTTGCAAACCATTTCTATGTTATCAAATAGATACAAAGATGCCAGAGGGGTGTGAATTTAAAAACTAACATGTATTGCATTTGGAAGACAAACTCAACCCACATACTTAGTATTTTAATTTGATAGATGTTTTTCAGGTTGTGAAATTATTAATTACATGCATTTGTTCTGAAGTAGTCTCAAACTGTTTATATAAAGAGAAGTGTTGCATTATGCCTATTCTCGCAGGTATGTGGATAGCATAAGACTATAAAAGTCATGAGTTTTGAAACAGTAGAGAAAATTTGCAGGTTTGTGTATATTCAATGTTACTGTGCATTGGGGTTGTACTAAAAGTTGGGATTTAATTGTTTTCCTTATTTTACAGTTAAGTGATTTATTATAAGGCATTTAGATACATAGGCATGTGTCTGCATTTTGGCAATGCATGCATGGTAAGAACACTGAATATAATTTAATAAAATTCTAGTCTCTGAAGGAGCACAAAGTGGAGTAGTAGGGATGATATGAATTTAACCTTATCTTCACAGTGGCATAACTGGCATAGTTGTTTGGAAGTTAAAACCTGCTTGGTACGGGGTTTGTTTCTAGAGTCCTTTACTAGCATTAAACATTGTTTGCACCTTCACCTGAGTTTGCACACATCGGAGTATTTGATGAAGAGAACCAAACCTCATACATCACATGTCTGCACAGTATGAGTCAGAGTTCAAAATCGGAAGTATAACTTCTTGAAAATCCACTGTAATCAGCTAAATAAGTATTGTGAAGCTTAGTTAGCTAGCAGCTACGTTTGCATGTTTTTCCTATTGTTTTCTTTATTCTGGCATTGTGTATTATAGACTTACTGTGGGGTTTTTCTTCTCCTAATCCCGTATTTAAGATGAAACAAAGGCAGAATAATTTCAGTAGGACAAATTCTGTCCCCTCCTGCTGATTTAGGAGCAAACTACTTTGAATGGGATTATGAAGATAGGAAATTCTGCGATTGGGACCTTGCAGTATTGAACAGCAAGAGGAAGAGACACATAATCTTTGATGTCATCTGTATTTACTAGGAGGCTTATTGTATGGTGTTTGATTTTCAGTATCTGGAGGAACTTGCTCATGCAGAGTTTTGGTAATTGGCTTTCAGTCTGTGCATATGTTAGTTGTGTGTTCTTTGAGAGCAAAAGAAGAATAGAATGACTTTTAATTCCAGTGAGGTCACAGAGGTTTTTGAAGGATATTTTGAACTTAGGCGCAGAATAAAGAA
>WAAD01026290.1:0-36879 GCA_013389945.1 Fregata magnificens
CATTAGAGTTGATAGGAAGAGACCTTGGTTGAAATCCATTCTGAATCATGTTTAGAGTAGACTAAGCTGTAATGTCATTTTTTTTTCTGACTCAGTCACCATATAAGTAAATAGCCCATACAAAGTAGACCTGCATTAGCAGAAGAAACACCAAGCCAAATACCCTTTAGCCTCATGCATTGTCCTGGACAATACTTGATGACATTTTCATCTTCTTACAGGTAGGAGCTGAAAATTAACCTTCCATAATCTTCATGGTTTCCTTTCCATTGATTACTGGGCTTCATTTCGTAGTGCTGTAACCTGATTGCTTAGCTAGACAACAGAAATACATTGCAGTTCCCACTACCTCAATCCTTGGTGTTCCAAAAAACACCATGTGGAAAACCAGTAGTGTCCCTACTACATATTTAATTAAGATTTGAAGAGGAACTTCAGAAATTGAGACTACGTATGTCTGGCTAAAAAAATCCCCCACCTCTGTGAAGCTTTGTCTATGCTTCAGATAGCAATCAGAATCCAGAAACACTCTAACATAATTAGTAGGGGTTCCATATGATAGGTTTTACTAGGTTTTTTCAGAAGTACCTAGCTGGTAGGATCTCATTCAATATCTGATTTTCATCTTTAACTGTGCGGATACCTTAAGTATATTTTTTCAGTCTGGCAGTGTTTATTAAAGATCGTAGGTTTATATTATTTTGGACTGCAAGATACGAGATAAACTGTTTTTTCTGTTGCACCTTAATTTGCACCTAATATGAAAAAGAGCTACTACTGGGTGTGGGGGTGGAATTTAGTCACTGACTACTTTGTGTTAGTTCTTGGACTTCCAAGAAGGATGCAATTGAAAGACACGGCTTAGGCAAGACAGATGTATATCTCCAAAGATTGGATTGATACAAGGGTTTATTTCTACATGTTTGTATGGTCCCACTGATAGTTTGTATCTAACTGCTGTTTTAAAAGACTATTTGAATAATAATTGCTGCAAATATTGCAAGCATAGAAATGAACATGACCACCTATAACATGCAAAACTATATTGTTCCATCCATTTCAAAATTAATTTTTAAATTCTGTTATTGTACAGATCTTAACAGGTACATAAAAGAATGGGAATGTACATCGAAAAGTTAGTTGGATTTCTACTACTGTTTGCACGTAATAGCACATCTACTTAACAGATACCATTGTTGTTTCATCACAGATGAAACACCAGGATATCACTCATGATGATTTTGTTACTTGCTACTGTCATATTTTTAAAGTCAGGATCTAGTGCCTAAGAGCATGTACAGAATCAATTTTCAGCCAGGTATGAATATTGCCTAATTAAGATAGCTGTGGTACTTCTCATATGTATAATCTTGACTTTGTCATCTTTCTATCATTCATTTTTCTAGGCAGTATAAGATCATAAGACTCTCTGTTAAACTGATATTTGATAAAATATATTACAGAAGGACTTAGAACAGATACACAGATATTTAGATTAGTGGTTGTTATTAAAATTACTGTACATTCAAGTGGCAATCTTCCATTTTGATATCAAATACTGAAATTTTTCAGAGAATGCCGTTTGACCTTCAGGTCTAGTGAACAGCTTGAGATTAGCAAATCACTGAATAAAACTAGTGAAACTTATATAATAAAACAGGAGTGAAAAAAAGAAATAATTACATAACTAAAGCTGCAAAATAGCATACATTTTTATTTTTAAATTTGTATGAATAAAATCATATAACATAGTATTACTTTGCTTTTAGATACTGTCAAACAGCATAATACTCTTAGCTTCCAAAAATAATATGATTTGTTTTGCTTTCTTCTTTTTAGTTTAATATTGCTCCTAAATAAAATATTGTAGGATTTTATTTTTTAACCAAAGAAGGGGAAAATAAAATACAGCCACCTCTGGGTAAATTCTTACAGTGAACAACAGCAACAAAAGATGCTTGCACTTTTATCCCTTGTGGATTTCTTTTTAATATTTCAGAGCAATGAACATATGGCTGTTACTATCAGCACTGGTGTATTTGTGGCGATGCCTATCGACATCCACCAGAGAGCAGGGCAGCTCCAAAACCCACATCTTTTATGCTGTGGAAATTGATGGAGACAGCAACACAGCCAGCTTCTTGGCCAAACAACATGGAATGCAGTTCATTTCAAAGGTCAGCGCATATTTAAACTTGCTTCATTACTCCCACCTTTATGCTTGAGATTTTCATTTTTTTAAAATCAGTTTACCTAGAGGTTCCTTTAGAGATAGAAAAATGAAAGTGCTGAATCCTATTTTCATTTGGGGATATCAAGCTTTTTATCAAATTATAGAGGTGGCGTTTCAGAATATTTCATATCTGATCAGAAGGAAAATCCAAAAATAATTTTCTCTTTATTCAGGAGTCTTTCAGGCACTGGGACTGTTTTATTTATTACTTAATATTGTGCTCCAGTCAATCATTTTGAATTCAGACAGGAAAATGGAATTTTTATTTTTAAAAGGAAAAAATCCTGAGGAAAAATGCTATTGGAATAAAGCAGATTTTATTATTTTTAAAAATACAAATATGTCTTTTCTTCCTCTGCTAACTATTTTATTTTCCTTTAACCACAGTGCATTAATATGAAGACATATATTAAACAAAGGAACTTATATAAAATCATATATTGGTTAATTACAGGCATTTTATTTCAGAGCATTTCTACAACATGTATAATTGAGCTTGATGAATTATGGCCTTGTGACACAATCAAGGACAAATCTTTTTCTTTCTTTGGACTAGTATCTCAATGCACTTATTTTCTGTATGTGTGCCATGTATGTGTGTATAAACATGAAGTATGTATGTATATTGCATTTAGCTTTATTTTAACTTTCCATCGGAAGAAGGTTATTCCTGAAGTGTATGTAGTACTCTGGTACACAGCCCAAATAGAGGAAACACATTAATATATTTCAGTTACAGTTACTGGTCTATAAAACTGGACACGTATACCAGTGACATAGAGTTAAATTCTCCTGTTGCGTCTAGTTTAGAAACATCTTGCATCAGTTGAAGTAGATCACAAATAAATTATTAAAACTTTTAATATGTTAATCTGTAGCAGCCTCCATTCATTGACCTGAAAGTTCTTTGCCAGATTTAATGAATTAAGCCTTGAAGTGCTCCTGTTGCTTTTATCTCTACTTTTCAGATGTGAAAAACAGAGGTAGAGTAAGTAAAACAATTTGTTCAAGATCCATACAGGAAGTCTGTGGCCCAGTGAGAAACGGAAAATACATTTCTAAATTTTCAGTTCTGTGCTCTAGCTGTAAGAAATTATCCTAAGAGAGAAAATGTAATCAGCTTATGAAGAAGAGGCAGTGCATTATACATACCTCAACAGCCACTATGGTCTACCCTACTCAAGAAAATCACTGAAGGGCTCCGAGGAAAACTGCACCCAGTTTTCTGTTAGAAGAGTGATGATGACACAGACTTCCCAATGTGTCACCCTTAGTGTATAAATATTAAAACCACCACAGACTCTTATAATGAGGATGTTAATTAAAAAAAACCAACAAACACCACTGAGGTATTAGACAGGAAGTATTTCTATAAAGGGTGACTTCAATGATATGGTTGCTAAAAAGGGTTTCCTCATGTTTTGAGTAGCACCGAGGTATTTTGTACAAGGGGAATAGATGACAATTTCTGTTGCTATACAGTCTGGGCACTGTTTATAGCTAGGTTGCTGAAAAAAAATTTGGTAGTATAACAGAGCCAATCACACTGTATTCTTTGTTCTGTAATATTTATCCAGGAAAACACCTTTTTTATTACAGTGATTATGAATAAGAAAAAGCAAAAGATGGAAAGAGAAATGTGGGAGACATTGGAAGGGTTTTCCCCCTGGCTTCTCTGTGAATTTCTGATTTACAACCTGTTGTATAAGTAGCAGATACCTTTCCTAGCATTCTCATTTCAAATATAAAAAAAAAGCTTCTGTGGAATTTAAAGCTTATGGTCTTTAAGCCGTGAGGAGGACTGGTAAAGTATTAAAGATTCAAATATGATTAAGCTTAATATTTTTTCAAACTTTTTGTTGGCTTGTAATAAGCTTACAGCATGTGCTATGTGATAAGGCAAGATGATACTAAAACATTATTTGGAAAAATAAACCTGTAAAACATGATAAAACTTGTTGTCACTAAAATTCCTGGGTAGCCAGGAGTATTAGTGTAGTATTGCAGTTAGGAGTTATGCTCCTATTTTAGGTTTCCATATGACAAAGCATTTGAAACATATACTTAAGTTCAATCCTTTTTCAGAAAAAAAATCATAATCATGTGCCTAAGTTACTTTGAAATAAATGGAATCTAGGCATATGCTTAAGTGCTTTACTGGATAAGGCTGGGCTACTGAATGGGGTTCTTAGTGAAAAAACAGTTTTGTATGAGAAAAGTGACATCAAAGACTGAAAATGCTATCTTTTAAATATGCTACTGTCACCACAGGAAACAGGCTCCTGTAGAAATGGTAATTATGTGTAACTGTGACATCCTTGCTTCAGCATGTTAGTTGCAATTTAGAGTTGCAGTTTAAAGGCATAGCTTCCCTTTGGCATAAGTGTAAATTTTTACTATGATACAGTGAATAAAGGCAGTGAGTGAAGTGTGTTACTTTGGAGTGCTTCCTCTCATTAAACATCGTTCCTTATTAATATGCAGATGCCTGGCAACAAAGTAGGAAAATTGTAACTATGAAGAAGGCTACCTATTGGGTATCCCACTGGAATTCACTTCTTCAAAGTGTAACTCTTGAATGACATTTAGTGTATAAAATCCAAAATGTTAAACTCTTGACATTGATTGCAATAGTATTTCATTTCATATTCTGTACCAGCTAACTTACCAACAGAAACAGTGTAGGTGAAGAGCTCTTTTAAAACTTACTGTTATGATTTCTCTTAAACTTAAAACCACTGACTTAAAGTTTCTGTAATTAAAACACTCATTAAATACTGTGAAGATACCCCCAGTGTGTAAAGAGTGTCACTAGTTCTAATCTAACCAAAATATTTTGCAAAGAAGTGCTTACTTTGGTTCTAAGTTTTGCATTTCTAGGTGATAGCATTGTACTTAGTAAAGATTAGAGAAGACAGCAGATATTAAATATAGTTATGTATCAGAGGTATATGTTAGAATCAAATGTATGTTAGGATTCTTTCACACAGTTGTATTTTGAGTCAGCTCGATTCCTTTATCACTATTGTAATGTAGACTGCACATGAGTCTTGTCTCTATACTGCAAAAAGGACTTTTTATTGTACTGCTAGGTGGCATGAATAGAGGATATAGTGCCAGCCACTTCAGGTTCATCCTCTTGTTTCCTTCCCCACTATTTAAGACAGAGGTTGTAGAGAAGATACAGACTTTATTGCATTTCTCTAGACTCAGAGGGAAAGAGGTGGTAAAAGAGTAAAACTTGAAAAGGGAGTACCTGCACACCAACTGTGGGTCATCAAGAACAATGTCTTTTTTTGGCTGTATAATGCCTCATCCTTACCTCAGTGAAGTCAACAGAAAACCTCCCATTGACTTTCAAGGGAGCATAGAAGAAGAAATGTTTCTATGTAAATGTATCCAAGTAGCAAATATCACTAGTACTTAAACTGCGTGAAACACTCATAGGAAAATGGAGTGAAAAACTACAGATTTGATCTCAGTCTTCCAAACTTCCAAAGCAGGATTTCTTGTACCCTATTGTACATTTTGCTCCTGTGTAGCAGATACGAAAACAAGAAGAAACACTGGGGAAGCTATGCCTAAAATCCGTTCATTTAGAGAAGCAAGGCTCTTGCACAAATAGTTTTAACTGACAGCTCTCTTAGCTGAGATTTTACAGTGAGCACCAAATTTCAATGGTTTTACAAAAGTCAGACAAAAGAAACACATCACGTTTTTCTATGTGTGGATTTTCTTTTCATTTTTTCATTTGGATTAGTAAAAGTTTTGCGTAATGGTGAATTTGAATCTCAAAGTGAAACTAGGAAAGCTGGGTAGTGGTGGAAGTCAAGTTTACCGACAATTATATTACTGATGCAGTAATTGCTGAAAAACACCTGTTTAATTGCTGAAACAGGTTGGAAGATTTTGATAAATACATACACATATATCTATGTATACACATAAGTATAATGCATATATGAGTGTATGCTTGGACACACATGCACCCAATACATACTTATCCAAGTGTATAAATACAGGTATGTTAAAAATTAATTTACAACAAAGTTTCCTAGCTATATTGGGTATTTATTTTTCATCAGCAAAACTCTGAAAAATATTATATAAAAGGTACATGGTGTTTGAGAGTTATATCTAAGAATTTGTTCTTGATAATACACACTGGGAACACCTGCAGTGAAGTTCAAGGTCTTGATATTCCTAAATTTGTATAGAAACTCCAAACAGGTCTTGGATAAAAAAAAATGAAATGAAGATTTGAAATGAATTATTCTGANGGGTTTAATACAGGTACTTTCTAGGAATGAAAACAAGATTGCTGAATGACATTTTGACTGTGAGTAAGGTTAGTTTCATATTCTTTCTTTGTCTCTTTTTCTCTTATTTTTCCATTCTCTCTCTTCTTTTTTCTTGCCCTTTCTCTTTCATTCTGTCTTTCATTCTCCCCTTTTTTAATTTCCTTTTTCAGTCCAGACAAATTTTTAGTGATTTCATGATCATTTCTGTTTCCCAAAGTCCTTATTTTCTTTATTAAGCTTCTTTGGATATTTTGCAAGCTGTAAGCAGGGCAGAAACTTGATGTTTCTGAGTGTATTTATTACTCTTATTTTATGATAAATCCCTTCAATATTATTGTACCTTTAAAAGTTGAAGTACACAAAATCTAAGGAAACTATGGAAATGCCTCTTGCTGAGCTGGACACGGGCTTAATAGATGCTATCCAAGAATGTCTGTTAACTTACATCACTTCAGTCTATGGGCAAGTGTTTTCAATCAATGATTTCCCTCTCAAGTTTTACAGCACATCTTTAGCGTATTATATTTGCTGCAGAGTAAGTTCTGGGAGGAGGATTTGTCCCTGTGTGATTTTATTTTTTTTTTCTATTCTACTGCTTTTATTTATCTGGAAAAAGTATCTTATGTTTAAATTACTATTTTAAAATTGACTTTCTCCCTATGCGGTATGTGGTTGTTACAGAAGACGAAGGGATACACCAAGCCTTTTAAATGGGAAAAGAAAGAGTGTATGTTATGGGTTTTGATTATCGGTGGAGTTAATTCCTTTGCCTTGGACTGATGTGCAAGAAAATTGGGTTTGTTTTTTTTTTTTTTTAGAAGGGAGGGGTTTCTGGAATAGCAACACATAACTTATTACTTTTCGTTCTCCTCTCTGCCGTCCTGTGAAGCTGCCGAAGCGTCCAAAAAGTGTTCCCCTTGTGGCAAAGAGAGGAAAACCCCCTGCTTCACACTGAAGTCTGAAAGTAGTAATGGCTGCATTTTGCTAAATCTGGGGGGGAACAGCACACCTTAGGTGGCGCTAAGTTTGTTAACGCAGCTGGTGAATACTTGACGATTTGAAAATACTACAGTACCGTTTTTCTTTTGTTTACATATGTGGTATTATAACTGATGTTTTCTTTAGTATGGCAGTTGCTAATTCATCCTATTTTTGCTAAAAACTTATATTTTGCTCAAATATTCTGCTTCTGGAGTCATGTTTTCTTTCAAAGAAAGGCACATTAGTCTTTCTATAGCATAAAATTAATACCCTCTTAGGCCATTTATTGAAGATTGCAGTATTATTATATTGCACTACTGTAAAATAGCAACATCTGCTCTTTTAATCTCAGCTAAAAATTCTCTTGCATTTCTTGAGCATTGCAAGGTGTAGAGTCAGAAGGACCGTACATCTTTTCCATGGTTTTGGCTGTGCTGTGTAACACTATTCAGATGCTTATGTGACAATAGCTTATGTATTCACCTTTCCACCAGGTGAACGCTCCTATGCTTGAAAGAGCTTTATGAAAAGGCAGAGAATTATGAGTACTCATTAGTTATTACCAATCTATGCTAATATACTAGGAAACTAATAATTTAATAGTTCTGATTGAAATGATGGTGGTAGTCTTTAACCCGGCAGGCAGCTAAACACCACACAGCCGTTCACTCACTGCCCCACAGTGGGATGGGGGAGAGAATTGAAAAAAAAGGTAAAACTTGTGGGTTGAGATAAAGACAATTTAATAGGACAGAAAAGAAAGGGAAAATAATAATAGTGATAAAAGAATATAAAAACAAGTGATGCACAATGCAACTGCTCACCACCTGCTGACCGATGCCCAGCCAGTTCCCGAGCAGCGGACCCCCGGCCAGCTTTTCCCCTAGTTTATATACTGAGCATGACGTCATAGGGAATGGAATATCCCTTTGGTCAGTTGGGGTCAGCTGTCCCAGCTGTGTCCCCTCCCAACTTCTTGTGCACTCCCAGCCTACTCGCCGGTGGGGTGATATGAGAAGCAGAAAAGGCCTTGACTCTGTGTAAGCACTGCTCAGCAGTAACAAAAACATCCCTGTTTTATCAACATTATTCTCATCCTAAATCCAAAACACAGCACTATACCAGCTACTAGAAAGAAAATTAACTCTCTCCCAGCCGAAACCAGGACAGATGGGCATGATTCACAGGAGATGTAAATTGGTATAACCCTATTTAAATCAATGAAACTATACTGATATATGCCAGCTGAGAATCAGGTCCCTCATCTTTATTTGAATAATTTAATAGTAGGCTGACCAGACCATTACAGAATACAGTTAATAGAACAATCCTATATTGAAACTGGAATGGAATATGGAAGCTAGTAATGTTAGATGATTTTTTAAAATCTTTTTTTTTTTCTCTCTATTGTCCTGTTGAGTAGACAAGTCTTAAGCAGATCAAGTTTAAGCTTTAAAGTTAGTGTCATAATGGTACATTTAGCAAACAACTGCAATGTGGAAAAATATTGGAAAATATTTTTGCACAATACTGCAAAAACAACCCACTTCTTGATGACTTTTGGGAAAAAAAAATCATTTTACCTCTGCAGCTGCTGATACTATTCACCGCTTGCTCTGTCCTTACACTTAACTAGTCTGGTGTTAAAATAGTAACTACAGTGTAAAAGAAAGGTGAATAAAAAAAAGAAAATCACCATGATTCATCTAGGTCTTGTTAATGAAGGAGTGTTCCCTATTAAACATATTCATTTCAAATTCTGGATACCTGTCATTCTAAGGAAATAGTATAAGCATGATTACAAGTCTTCTATTTTTTTAAATGAAAGTATCTTACATAAGAGTTATGAAATTGCAAACTCTCCCTGGAACTACAACAAATGTTTCTTCTCATTTCTTGCACCTCTGAGACTGGAGCATTGGAAAATGGATGCAAAACCCCATAAATTTGCCAGATGCTTGGTACAGGGTTCCTGGCATACATTTAATCCCTCACTATTTTTGTCCCTGAACGGAGAAAAAAAATCAAGATGAATTGGAATTTGCTTTAATTTAAAACATATTACTGAGCTAACATATGCACGTCTATTTTTTCAGTGATTGCCAGAGGTGTTTAGCAAACTGATGTCAATATATCATGTGTGCATGTATTACATACATGGAATGGTACGGAGTGCATGGTGGGCCAACTCATTTATTTCTATCAATTTACTGTGGAAGGTCCTCTGTAGCAAGTGGAAGTGATGCCTCAAAAGGCAGTTCATGGTTCCTTAAGAGCAGTTTGATTTTAAGAACTTTGATGTCAAACATATGAAGTCATACACTTTCCTACATCTTTTAAGTTGTTTTACAAGAAGTATTTTGCACCACTGAGATCCAACTTAGTTTTGAGGCTATATTGATAGGCTGTTTTACTTCATAAATTGATGTAATGAAAAATTTAAGCTCTAGAATCTGGATTTTAAGACAGAAGTGAGACTAGAAGGAGAAGGAAGGATTGCTTCACTTGAACAATCGTTGCAATGTTTTATAGTACTTCACTTAATTGCTTAATAATTATAATACTTTTTGTTTGTGTAGCACAGTTCATTCAAGATGGTAAAGATTCCTTACCGATTTAAAGTTTCACAGAGTTTCTGAACCTGGATCAATATCAACAGAGCTGTGAGACATGATTTCAACAAATTTTACTCACATGGATTTTTGAAGTAACTGAATATATTTACATCTCTGATTTATGTTCAGAGAATAGTTTCAACCAAAACTAAGCTGGGAGAAGAGTAGGAACTTTGCACAGTGTTGTCTTCAAAATGAGCTATCCCAGCAAAACAAAAAATAATATTTCTTTTAATGTGTAAACATCTTGCTTTTTCATTTTAAAATTAAAATTTATAAAATAAAAGTAAAATATTAAACAAAAAGGAAATGCCAAATATTAGACAGAAATTTTACATTTTGTCTTGGAGAATTTTTTAAAAATTGTCACAGACACACAGCATGCTTGAGGTTGGAAGGGACCCCTGGAGGTCTTCTGGTCCAATCCCCCAGCTCAAGCAAGGACACCTAGAGCCAGTTGCCCAGGACCATGTTCAGACAGCTTTTGAATATCTCCAAGGATGGAGACTCCACAACCTCTCTGGGCAACCTGTGCCAGGGCTCAGTCACCCTCACAGTGAAAAAAGTGTTTCCTGATGTTCAGAGGGAACCTCCTTGTGTTTCAGTTTGTGCCCATTGCCTCTGGTCCTGTCACCGGGTACCACTGAAAAGAGCCTGTCTCCCTCATTTTCATTCTCTCACTTCAGATAATTGTACATGTTGATAAGATTCCCCCTGAGCCTTCTCTCCTCCAGGCTAAGCAGTCCCAGCTCTGTCAGCCTTTCCTCACAGGAGAAATGCTCCAGTCCCTTTGTCCAGACTTTGTCTAGTAGCTCCACATCTCTCTTGTACTGGGGAGCCCAGAACTGGACACAGTACTCCAGGTGTGGCCTCACCAGTGTCCTTACCCAGAGTCCTCACTCTTTTTCTTCCGAATTCTCTTCTACTGACCACCAAACCAAAGTTTCTTTGTTTTTTCCAGCTCTGGTTATCACAGCCATTTTATATGTTGATAAGATCAATCATTTCAAGGCCACATTAATGCTTTAATAGCAGCTTCTGGAATAAAGTCCATAAGTCCTATTTGCTACTGTTTATGAGGAGACAATGCTAGTGAAAATACAAATGAAAATGTTTTAAAGAGGAAGTTCAGATTAAGTCCTTAATCATCTGCCTTAAGAGCAATAGCACAATGGTGGGGAGAGATTGCAATGGTCTGAGAGAATAATAACTCAGAAAAGTTAACGGCTTCTTTGGAAATGTTGGTTGAAATAATAGTAGTACCAATGTGATGAAACATTTTGTTTAATATTAAACTACATTGTGCTAAGTGGAATTTACAATAATAAGACAGATAATTTTCTCACTGCTTTGACTTGTGTACTCAGAGAGTTTTCTAGATATGGATCTCCCTTCCCATCAAAAAGGTTTCATACTGCAGCATGATCTGTCAGAGTCTGTGTAGACAAAAAGGAAGAAACAGACAACTGAGGAATTTGCAGGTAGAGGCACAATGATAGGTGACGATGAAAATTATTCAGCATCAACTGACATGAAAGTTTTCTAGAAAAAAATCCAGTAACAAGTAGCATCTTCTACAACTTAAATCATCACCATCATAAATAAAGTTGTTTCAAGAACTTTTTTCTCCATACAAGCTAGCAGCTGGGATTATCCAGCATTCCCATGCCAGGGAAGACACGGTTATGACATGTACACAAAAAGTGAGGGTACCTGGAAGTATTATTACTTTTTCTCATGGACTGTCATAAAAACAAGAACTGCTTTGCAACTGATGGCTTAGTGTCAGTGTGAATGGATAGTCTGGCCCCAGGAGTATAGAAAGGACGTCCATAGGCATGTAGAAATTAATTCCTGAACCAAGAAACCTAAACAGTTCTCATTGGCATTGGTTTTCATATGCCGAAATCTTCATGGAGAGTCTCAACTGATTTCAGCATCACCTGAGAAAGCCGTTTTGCAGTCAGGATCAAAAACTATGTATGTCTTTATTGGCATATGTTAGCATCTTCAAAGACTTGCCTCATTCCAAATCCAAGAGGAGTATTTCTAATCAGTGTGTCTGAGTGTGCATATTATAGCACGCACACGCACACACACACACACACACAAGCAAACAAGCACCTGTGTACACTTTTACTTGCACTCCTTTCGGGGACTAGCACAGCTTTGTGTGCCCTCTCTACGTGTGATTAAATATTAATTAGGCTTCTAATATAAGCAAGTGAGTTCACAGGCCCGAGTGCCACATAAATAATGCATGAGGTACCCGAAGGCTCAGCCCGAGAAGCTGATTGGCCACCTTGGATTTGTATAATTATGAAGTTTCATTATTAACAGTGGAAGCAGTGGAGAGATTTGCCTAGCTTGAGGGACTTTGAAAGCATAAGCTGTCTCATTAGGGAAAAAGGGAATAAGGCATAATATGCAAACTTGTTAGTTAAAAAAAAAAAAGGAATAAAAATTAAGCATAGCTCTTTAACAGGAGTATTTTCTATGTATATATAAACATTCCTAAGTGTATAAAAAGACTGAAATTCAAATAGGTGAGGCCTATACTACAGCTATTTAACAGCTTTGTTTGCAAGAGGTCTTGCTGAAAAGCTTTTGTTCTTGGTATAAAACAATCTTTAATATTTTACAGAAAAATCCACAGGTAGCTTAATGGGTTCTGCAAAGTGAGAGGTACGGAGGTGAAAGAGAATGAACACAGTCCAGGGTTCTTGCTAGAATGTGTGTTGTGCATGCAATTAAATCTCAAGGTCAAACAATTTACAGACAATTACTTTTCTAACATCTCCAGAAATGCCTGCTTACACGTCTTTAATTTTAAATGATACTGATATTCCAATTCTCCCCAAAGGTTAATGCTGACTAAATCCAGCTGTGACCTGACACGATGCGACAGCACAGTGCCTAATTATCCTCTGGATAGTCATTTACTTTAAACCATTAAAGAAATAGGCTGAGAGGAAGATTTAGGACCCAGAAAAAATGTTAGCCTGACTTCTTTCTTCTTGAGGATGGGATGGGCTGAAAAATAAAAATAAAATCTTGCTAAATGTTAGCCATTTGCTTTGATGGCAGAAAATTGTTCATCCCACTCTGTTTTTTTACAGGTTAAATTGCTAACTAGTTCATTTTATCCATTGCCTACGGCTGGCGCTAAATGTCAGTGACAAATTTTGTACTTGTCTTGAAGAATGAATTAAGTTATGCACAAAAGCTATAGTGCTCTTTTTAAGATGAGTGAATTGCAGAGGGAAAAAAAAAGTTGCTCGTTTGAAAAAGGATTATTTCGATTAAAGGCCTTTTCTATTGTAGTGGAAGACAGGTAGTGGTTTAAGATAATTCCGACAGTTACCTCCCACAGAGGCTGCAGTCCTTTACTAGAAATTTCTTTAAGAGCACTTGTGTCAGATTATATACTGTGATTATTATCATAAGACCATTTGTGACAGTAAAGGGGGGGAACAATTACAGAAAATGGCAACTATTATTCATTAACTAAGGTAAAACTGGTCTTTCTTCAGTGAGGTCAGCATTCCATCACCGTCACACAAACCTTTCTATGGTTTGTAGCAATGGCAATTAAAAACCCCCGAAGTATTCTCTGGCAAATGTTGGTAAGAAGGAACAGTTCATTCAGCAATTTATATTGAGAAGACCTGGCACGAACTTCACCATCCATCTGTTTTTTAGTTGTCTAGCTCTGGTAGCACCCCATCATCTCCAAGTGAATAAAGTATCTAAGTATTATTGCTACCATCATAGTTTTTGAAACTCTAAACTGGTTTACTATCCATAGGCTAAGCCTAAGGGAGCTCTGCATGTTCGTATTTTACTTGGTTTTATTTTCATGTGCACTATATCTGTTTATTGAAAATCTAAGGAGAGCTTAAAGTTAAGACTAGACTTTACAGCTACATCTGTTACAGGGGGGCTTCATGAGAAAGTCAACATCTCTCACCCCACTGAGGTGGCATAACTGATGCTCTGTTGTACTTGTGGTGCCTAATTTGCTCTAGATATAATTACTACTACAGGGCAATAATTATTTTTACTTTATTTTTTTTCATCATGGAAGTGCCTGGTATTTCCAACTGTAAGCAGAGTACCATTGTGCTCTGCACTGTACAAAAACACAGATTTGAAAGAAATGTTGTTTTTAGTGGCACCCACAGGTTTTGGCAGATACTTTTCTCCTCTCACTGTGTGCATAAATATTTTCACTGATACCAGCTGTAGAAAGTGATATGGTAAATGCTAATCTCAGTACAGTCATAGCAGTCACAAATGGAAGTTAGATCTGTAATTTCAAGTTGAAAGCTGAAATGAAAAATCTAGTGATTATGCACTACTGCCCTAAGCTACTGAAAGATTCCCTCTTTCTTTCTCTCTACACTCTCATGCTCAGGAAAGGGGATAAGTTTTCCTCCCCAGGAGAAAGAAAAATACAGATTATCAGTTTTCTGGTGATAACACTGCAGCTCCTGAAGACAGTCTGGCTCTAAAAAGTAATACAGGCTGGCATACATCTCACCTAACTTTGGACATATAAAGCATAGATATCTCAGCCTGAGCTAGTCATTTTTGCTCCTGTTCTAGTGAGAGGAGAGAAACAGGTATGACCAGATGCATTCCATGTAATTTCAGGCTTCTGTTTAGGATGAGATGAATTGTCCTCTGAAGGTGCTTGGTTCCTTCTGCTAACTTTAAAGGGAACCTAAACTTGGTTGCAGTTTTAGATTGCCACATTAGGGCACATGCATCACACCACTGATAATTTTCCTTTGCCTTAACTTTTCGTATCTGGCCTGCCTGCTCACTCTTGAAGAATTCATTTCCACTCCCTATGCATGAAAAAGTGTCCTTCAAAGTTTTTATGAAGTATATTTTAAGCTGTTTCTCTGATGTATTTTTTCCCATTTGTAAATACCCACACTTTTGACCTTCCCTTTGATAAGCTGGTTGGAGCACCTTCAGTCCCATATTTTTGGCTTTTTTTTTATAACCTTGCATCACTTACGTAGCTCTCATCTAAGTTTTCTACTTCACACATTCTTTGCAGTGCGAATAAGTGTTATAAGAGTGGTCTCACCAAAATTTTGCATAGGAACAGAGTCTTCCTTGCTTCTGTTTTGTGGTATATGAGAATTGTTGTTAACTGTTTGTGCCACAACATTGCATGAAGAAATTATACTGAGATAGATATTAATAATTTCCTGTAATACTGCTTTTCAAAGAAAAATATTTGGGGTTTTTTTCCCAGTTACCTATTCCTTGCATTAGACTGTATAAATAACTATATCTATAATTGTACATTTTGCTGACTGTGACCATTCAGCTAGGTGGTCCTTTGCAGCAGTTGCACTCAACTCAGTTTGTCATCCTACTGACCTCTCTGTGTTCTGATAACTCAACTTCGTAAAAATGATCATTGTTAAAAATATTGTGACATTTGGCCAACAACTATTCTTTTTTTGGCATCTACTAAAACCAGCATTGCATATTGGTAATTTGATATATTTGATGATTTGAAATATCAATAAAGAAACTACTGCATTTTGGAACCTGTCAGTGAGTCAGATTTACCACATTTTAGTTACTCAAAGTAACTAAAATTTACTTACACAAATTTAAGCATTTTACTTAAGCCATGCAGGCAGACAATGGAGAGAAAGAGGGACATCTTCAGAGGGCAATCCATCTCACCGACTCCAATGGAAAAGCAGATCAAAATCTAAATAAAGCAAACAAATAACAAAAAAAAGCAAAACCAAAAATGTCTTTGCACATGTAACTCCTCCAGAAGAGAAGGAGAGAAGGAGAAAACAGCTCATTGATAACAGATCGTAGTCATATTCCACAGACAGTGTACAAACTGTAGAATGGACTCTTCAATCACTGGCATGTTTCTCTTCACTGCCGGCTCAGTAGGTCTTGGAAACTTATCTTACATGAAATATTTAACTTTTAGATGGATAAAATTACATGGGATGAATATCAACCTGTGCTTGCTGTTTGAAAATGGGGTTTACATTTCCTGTTTTATTTATTTGAGAACTAGGAGAATGTTATTTAAGGAAATGTAATGGTCAGATATATTAAATGTTATGTTCAGTCCTGCAGAAGTAATAGAAACATTTCAGTTTCATGTTTATTCTTAGAATAGAATTCTGGAAACTGTATCTTTTCCTTATGGCCTTTTTTCATGTCTTAATTATTGGATAGTCCCCTGGTAAATTCTATCTTTTAGTAAAAGTTGTAATTATGTTCAGCTGAAACCTCCATCTTGGGCTATAGAACTTTCTGCTGAATCTTATAATTCCCAGGACAAATCCGTACTGAATCATAGTTTCTGATCCAGAGACCCTGCCTCTTTGAGAACCCTTCCTGAAGTGGAAAAAGACATACTCATCAAGAAAATATTTCATCACTGTTACAGCTGTAGCTTTGAGAACTGTCTTCCCAGTAATATTACTTCATAAAATAAAGAAGAATTTGCAAAGGACTGAGTGTGAATATGCTTTGGTAGCTAAGAAGTGACTTAAAATATTTGAAATATTTCCAGTGTATAAGTTGCAACTAATTTTTGTAAATGCTGGAGGAATCCATATATAAGTGTAGTACTAGGAAGTACAGAGCATACCTCTGTTTTTTGTTTTGTTTTGCTTTGTTTTGTTTTGTTTTTAAAGCTAAGCGCATAAACTAATGCAAAAGTTCTGCTTTCACTAATTCTATTTAGTAATTTACTTTGAGCATTTGGATTGAAATCAGTGGGAACTTTTGTGGAATAAGTTAGTACTTTCTGTAAGCATGGGTAGGAAAATATGCTCCTCACACACAATACCAAGAGGCAAATAAGATGTAAGTCTGTATATCCTGGTTAAAATTTAATAACTAATGAAGTGGGCACAATACAAGAACTTTTGGTGGGGAGGGGAGAAGGGAGTAAAATTCAAATAATCAAAGTAAACCTGCTGATATAATTAGGTAGCAAAGGTGTAATTATTTGTAGTGGGAATAAGCTGGGATATTAGAAACAACACACATGTTCCTACCACAGGTTTTATTGTGTCTGGAGCATATTGGTGATCTGAGATTTCTGTTTTTCATATTGAACTCATTTCAGTGTAGTTGTTTAATTTCTTTCCTGCAGTGCTACCCTTCACCTGTTGAATCAAAGTGTAAGTGCCTGGTAACTTAGAGTATCAGCAAGTTTTCTTCCTCTTTTTCTGGCAATATGTTTCCTCTCAATAATGAATTAATGGTACAGCCAGGCAGAAAGAAATGCAGACAGCAAAAATATCCCTTTGGTTGCAGAAGAGGAAGAACACTGTCCTCACTGCAGGCTCAGCTCCTGCTGGCTGCTCCTGATGACACACCTGGCACTACAGGGCAGAGTCCACTGGGTGAACAGCAGGCACTGGCCTCCCTCAGCTGAACATGCCTAAGAGGCGCATTTGTGACAACATCTAGCTTGTTTAAAAATGATTGTAGGAAAGAGAAAGGATGCTGTGCTGTTTGTCTGGAGGGAGTCAATCTACTTGCTGCTGGCAGTAAGGTACTAGGAATCATATGATGTGCAACCATGGGCAGAATAAAAGCTGATCAGTGAGGTTGTTACATTAATGATCAGTAATATGAAAAAGATAGTAAAAACCTTGAACTCAAGTCCCTCCCTATACACAGGTTTATGAAATCTGCATTTCGCAAATGCAGATTTGAATTCAAAATGGTGCATTTTGAGTTTGACTTAATAAAATCTTATTAATATTTTACTTAAGAAAATACTTCTATGCATAACAAGAATTCCTCTTGTAGGATTTTTAAAGTGCCACAGTTATTGGTTATTGTAACAGACGTTATGTTTTGGGTTTTTTTTTGCTGAATAAGAAATATTCCATTTTCAACTGAAAATCCATGTCAACTGAAATTTATCACTTGGTCATGTTGCAAAAAACCTGGTCCAGCCTCATTTTCCTTTTTCCTCCTCTCTAACATACGCTTATCTTGGTCTTTTCTTAAGTGGTGGTTTCAGTCACTTTCAACCTTTTTTTCTGGATAATAATTAGTTTTATACTTTGAGAACATCTTTCCTGAGGCCTCTTTGTCAGCCCACTTCTCTTCAGCATAGCTCAAGGTCCGTTTGGATAAGCTGCATCTTCCCTTGCCTGGGTCCTCTATGGAAACTTAACCCTTAGTGTCTCTTTAATGCATGACCCATTCCAAAAATATCCCCAGTTACCCTCAGTTCCAAAATAACACAGCCAAGCCTATAGTAATCTTAAGCCTAAGTCTTTATTGTTGTTCCAGTTACATAAGGATCCATGATTCTGGATAGGTTCTTTCACAATGAGAGATAATTCAGTTTTATTTCTAGTAGGAATTCAATTTTCATTCTTGCTTTTTTTTTAAATTGTGTTACATAGATTTGCATATCTCAGACGTATGCCTGTGAAAAAATAACAAGAAATATATTTTGAAGTTGTTGGGTAACTCCAGCTTGAAGGATGATGAAAAGGGAACCATCATTGCTGTACTAGGGATTTTTTTCTTGTTATTTCAAATTCACTACAGCCAGGAAAGGACACATTTGGATGTGTTTGGCAGAGATTCCTAAGGGTAACAGAAGCAGTATACAAGCAAGAACAAAGTCAGATTAGTTGAATTTTGCGTTTTTAAATGCTGTCGTGGCATGTGAAATGTTCTGAAGCTAAGGGCATTGCATAAATAGAAACTGTATTATCCTATGGTGTTTATCAAATGCTCCTCATCTACTGCACCACCCCCATAAATCCACCAAAGCTTTTATTATTCAGGGGTGGGAAGGTAGACAGAATGGAGTGGAAGCTACAGAATGATTTAACGCTGTGGGAACTTAATCAATAAGACTGTTGCAGAGAACTCCCAGGAAAGAGTGTTGTTTTCCATCCAGATGATAATGAGGCAGACTAGCAGCAACCTCTGGAGGAGGAATGCTGGAGCAGTGAATCTATGTTACAGCTTTGCTAGTTGCTAATTAATAGTTTGAGGCCAAGGGGACACCTTTTTGCCCCTCTGCTACTTGTAGTTTCTTTCTGGCTTGTCCCACATCCCTCTTTCACTATTGGGGTCACTCTGTGCTGAGTTAGATTCTGGAAGTTTATGCAAATTTAACAACAGTGCTAAAAATCCAAGTTTACCTTTCTTCTCCCTCCTTTGTTCTTGGCATTATTAGTACATTTATATTACTATATAGCACTTAATCCTTCCCTATATTGCAAAAATAGTGTTCTTGTGTAATCTCTTATTCCCTGTGCCTTGCATCCTGATTTCAGATAGCTGAACTTATTTTGGTGTTTGACATCTGTGGTCTGACTGGAAAATATCAACAAAGGCCAAGCTGGATAGCAGTTAAATGTGACTAATATTTGTGATGTGCAAATTTAAATAATTTCAGGTGGTGTTAGCTTGAAGAGGTTGAGAAAGCTTGTTTCATGATAGTTAAGTTCAGTATTGATTTTTCTCACCTTTATCTGGAGTCCAAAACAGAAGAGGGATCCACTTTAACATAGCTAAAGCTCTGGCTGAATGATGCCATTATATCTGTATCTTTGCAACATGTATTCTTATAGTCCTTTGGTTCTTCCAACCTCCAATGTAATGATGTACAGAAGAAGTACAGCATTGTACAGAATAAGTATAGAAGTAGAGAGAAAGCAAGTAATGTCTCCATTGCCGGAGAAGAATTTAGGCAATGGGAAATCAAACAGTGAGGTGGCCATAAAGCAGACAGCCATAAAGCAATGTTGGCCACTGCAGTCTAGTGGTGCATTGAATCCAGGTTTTCAAAGCACATTTTATGGGAGCATCTAAAAGCATGTCATAGATAAGAATGAATTTGTGTGTTGTTTTGCTAAGGCATAGGTAAAAACTACTACATTCACTAGGAAATACAAGATGACATTTGTTTTCACACAGTGAAAATGAGTAGTAGTCAGCAACAATCCTTCCAGGTTTTCAGTCTAGTAGTATCACTACTACATCATCTTACTTCCATAAGATAATTTACTTCAAGGTTCTTGAAAGATTTTCTTAAAATGTTTTCCTAAACCACACTTGCCATAATTAACCAATGCTAAGAACGGAACACATGAATAAAATTCTCTTTATTCATGATATGTAGTGGCTTCTGTTGCATTTAGTTTTGCTTTAGGTCATTTTTTTCTAATTATTTTGTTTTCCTGACTCTTGATTGTCTCATCTTTATGCGAAGCTTGCCACTACTCTTGTAGTCATCCAAAGCACAAGTATGATAGCAGAGAAAGCAGTGGAGTAAATGTACCTGTGTGCCAATGTATTTTTCCCAGTTTCACAACAAAAAGCCCTTGAGACTAAAAATGCTCATTTGATTTTTGCTGATCTGAGAGGTCTGTGCCATCTTTGATAATTTGCCACAGCAGATCAAGCTTTACATGGAAAATATGGCGTTAACTAGAACTTTCAAGTGTTAAACATTTTTTTAAAAGACGTATTTAAGATTTGGGGAGGTAATGCAGATCATTTTTTTGCATTGAATTAAAAAAAAAAATTATAATCACTTCACCTGCTAATGAGTGAAGTGAATCACAGTCTATGCATTTATGTGGGTTCAAAAATATTTCTGTTTTACCTAGAAATTCAACTGATGTATGCAAAATTATCTAGAAAACTTGATTTGGATACAGAGTGTCTGCAGAAATTAGGCATTCATTCCCCTAGGCAACTTTCAGCATTTGAGCCTAAAAATAGCACATTCACGGTATAATTTGTAATTAATAAACCCGGCTAGTATTTAGAGACTACTGACTGTTCCATTGATAGCGTTGTTTCCTTGGCTTTCCTATCTGTCCCTTAGTACTAAGTGTTTCTGTTGGTCTTATGCTTTTGCAGTAAGCCGTTTGGGGCAGAGACCTTTGTTCGGGTCAGTGTCTAGGGTAGCACCTAGTGCTTTGGTTTCCCAATTCAGAGCTGGCATTGTAAGAGACAAGTACATCATAAGTAAATTATTTAGTACCTTAAGCATCTGTCATCTAGTTCTTCAATGCTCATTCTCATCAGTGACTCATGCTGCAAAAAGGTTCGATATCATGTTCGTATGGAAGAGTTTGGTAACACTTTTTACAAAATAGGAAATATCTTCATAACTGAAAGAAAACAGCAATAAGTTTTATTCATTGGTACACTGAAAATTGTAGTGCAAATACAGATTTAACTTGGATTTCAGCACAGGGCTGTCACAATGGCGTATGGGCAGAAATAGCAGACACCAGATCAGGAGTAATTTCTGGTAGGCACCACAACAATATGTGCATGAGCACAGGTGCACATGTATATACACACACTCCCTAAGTACAGTCTTTGTCCTAAATAGATATCCACGTATTGCTCATGATTTACAATGATTTTTGTTTGTGAACCATTTGTATTTTCATTTTCTTTTGTGCTTTGACAGGATATAATTATTTCTGAAACATATAATAGGATCAAAGCATATTTCATTATTAAAGAAATTATTGCATTTTGTTACTGCCATCCTGACTGCATGAAAATGTTAATCCAGTTTTGTTATATTTTTTCAAATGTGAAGTTTTTTCTTATGAAAATTTTGTAAAATTAATTGTTTGCTTTCTCCCAACCTCTGAGGGGTCTATAGCTTCAGAAGACATCAGATAAAGGATGATGACATGTAATGAGAGCAAGATTTAGCTATTAAACTTCCTTGACTCACTTTAAATATTGATTAAAGAAACACTTCTGGGCAAATATTTATATTGAGCAATAATATAATTCAGTGATCCTTTTTTTAATTTTATTTTCTGAATATCATTATGTCTTCAGTAGTTTAGCCTAGAAAAATACATTGTTAGCCACGGGTTATATGGAAAAGTCCTAGATAGGAGAGACCAAGAAAGAAAAGTAAAATTTTCCAGCACTAAACCATCATTCCTAAGATGCAAAGGCACTCTGTGTTGCACAGCCTGTATCTGGCCTTTCCCAGGGTTTGGGACTGGTTGTACCTGGGATATTGGCTTCAAGCCATTTCTAATATAATGCTAATGTTGTGACAGATACTAATGAAACCATGCTGTTTCTAGATAAAGCTGATATTGAATACATAGGCAGAAGAGGTAATTTCCTTATTCACTTTCTTAATGAGCTCAAGGAGGACAGAAGAACCTTCCTGCATCTGTGAATGTCTCCTAGATTTTATTATCTTTTTCAACAAGAATAAATTTCTTTGCATGTTTTTGTTTACTGCATATATAACCATAACAGCTGAACCTACTTGTTGTGTAACTGAGTGATATTCCCTTTGTAGGGGAAAAAATGTATGTTAAAAATTCTCAGAAAACCTTTGAAGAGTCTAAGCAACATCAACATATTTGTGTTTTAAAATTTCATCCTAGCTTTTACTCGCACGATGAATAGTCCAACTTGCATGCCAAGCACAGAGGGACCAAAGATGTATATTATACATACTATTTGAGTATCCTCTGAGTGTGATGGCTGTGTGTGATGTTGAACGACTGGTTTTTATTTCTTTAATTATGTTGAACCTTTGGTTACTAACCGCTCCAAACATTTACTGAAAGTTTGAGGTGTCCAGGTTAGAGAGCAGCGTGGACCCTCCCCCTCAAGGCAGCATGCTCTGCTCGGCGGTCGCACGGTGAATATCTTGCTTGGCTTACTCTGTGTTTCTGATCCAGACTGAGAACCGAGACCTGCAGGGGGACTAAAGCAGTATGTGCTTGCTACGGGCATGACAGGATATAAATCTTGACAGAAATAGCTGAGAAGGGAAAGGACAGTGCGAAGCCAGTTATTTGGACATATCTGGCATATCCATTGATCCTCGTACCAAAATTAGATCTCTGACAGAGATTTTTTTGCTTTAGGTGGGAAAATCAGTACAATTTTAAAATACATTTTCAAGTATTTCCTATTAATCAAAATTATTAAAAAGATAATACTTAGAAAAAAAAATTTACTTGGTCAGTTTCTCGAGTAGAGTCCATGTAGAGTACTCATGCTGCTACCTAGATTTCAAGAAAGCTGCTCTGATTTAGGAGAATTACAGGGTTTGGTCTATTGCCTGTAAATACTTTATGAAATAGTCAAATCAGTTTAATCTTATTTGAGGTTGTAATACATATTTCACGATTGTATTATGGATGTATGCCATGATGAAAACTTGGCTTTATGTTGAAATGGTATCTGTATGTCCATATTTCAGTACATTTAGATTTTGTAAAGTTTAATCTGAATTTTGAACTAATGTTTAATAGTTGATTTTAGATTGTTTTAAAATAACAATTTTATATCATCTTTGACTGCTGATGTGTAAAGTTGAGATTCCTTCATCTCAAGTCTTACTTTCTTGCTGCAATATAGTTTCTTATTGCTCTAATTCATATTGTCCTCTGTCAAGTAAGAAGTAATGCAACTTATTCTTCAGACCCAGTTATTGAAAATGAGAGGAGTGTGTACTGTTCTAATTGAGAGTCAGGACCAAAACTCATATAGTGGTTTAAAACAGAGAGGAAAGAGAGGTTCTAAATACTCTATAGTGAAAAACTCCAAAAAGGAACCTAGGTTTTAAAATCTTTAAGTGGTAAACTAGGTGAATAGGTAAATGCTTGAGATGCTTTTTGTCATCTCAAAGGATGCAAAAACAGAGTCTTAGAACTATTATCTGCCTGCTAAAATATGGCAGCTAGCCTGAAGTAATATTCTAGAACAGTACTTCCTGCTTTTGTCAAAGAATGATCTGGCCTTAGGGATTAGTCCACGGTCTGGCTGAAGCAAGGTTTTTTTCTCAAACCAGTGAAGGTATAAACAGCCAGAGGTGTGTAGCTGTGCAATACCTGCTTTAGTGCCATTGCAACTTAAAATTCTAAGGTTATAGAGATGTCTGCAGAAAAAGACCAACCTCTGTATGAAATGAAAAGAAAAATACAGTTTTAATTGGTCTCAGGAATGACATAGTGATTCTATTATAATTCAGCAAAGAAGGTATTTGACAACAAAGCAGGTGCATGTTAAATATAGTGTTTCTGACTCAATATGAAGATTCATCCTATACCAGTGTAGCCAACTCAGTTTTTCTGATCATTCAGTTTGAAAGCTGCTCTAAAGTACAGTAAGACTTTTCTTCACTGTATTATTGATTTATAATTTTTCTATTTAAGCTATTTTTTCTTTCTGGTCAGATATTGTCCCAAGTTTTTATGAATGTAACATTCTGAATGTGGTGGTGAGTAAAGGCATATCTAGTTCTAACAGATATCTTGCGATTTTTTTTTCCTGCATGCTTTCTGTCAGTGTTTCTGACTTGCAACATTCCCGTAGTTCTGTTCCTACAGGAAATTATTTCTGCACATATCTAAGCTGATAGATCTCTTCCATGTATGATGGCATTTTTCTCATATCCAAAGTGACAGATTTTCAGAACTTTTGGATTGGCCTGAGATGGTCCTGGACTTATTCTCTCCTCAGTTTCTTTTTTCATATTTGTAATTACATGGCCCAGGCTATTTATTGTGAAAGTCAGGATGCTCATTTATTTAGTTCTTATCTTAAATATTTGTTGCTCTTCATGTTCAAAATATCTTCTTCAAATGTCCAATATCCTCTTCCCCATGCTAGTGGCATACTTCAGTTAGGTTTCTCCTTCCAGCATAGAAGCTGAGCAGCCTCCTTCCTTGGTGCTGTAACATTTCACCTAAGCAGAGCTTTAAGTCTAGTTTTGCTCACCTTTGCTTATCTTGTTGCCTATCTGGACAGTATCCTTACTGACAGTGATTGTGTAAGGGGGTTTTTTGTTATCTTGTCTCTGCTATCATCTAGAAGTTTTTGGTCCCATCTGTGAGAAAGTAGCTGTGAAAGCCCATGGCAAATTGTACTTCATTAATACAGTGTGTAGTACCTAGTAGCATGTGGTGGAGAATGACTGCAACTCAGATAATAATGAAACAGGCCTCTGTCAAACTCCATAGATCAGAATGTTTCCTCAAGAAAATGTAATCCCACAAGTAAAATGAGATAAAATACCAGAAGTAACTGAGAAAATATCCTTGATGGAAAAAGAGAGGTGTTAAATCTCTACCCATTACAAATTCTCTGAAGATGTGTAGGACAACAGAATAAGGTTTAAACAGCNCATTAAGTGGTAGTGTTATTTCTTTTGATAGGATGATAATCACTTGATGTTTTCAGTAGTTCTCAGTTAAATCAGCTAAGAAAACTAGTTGTATTAGAGAAATTTGAAGAGTATTCCATTCCATATAAATATAAAACAGATGCTTTTTCAAAGCATTTTCTAAGCAAAGATTAAACTCTAAAAGTGTTTGGGAGTTGGGGAGCTAATTGAGTCCTTTCTCTGAAACCCAAATGGGTCTGGGACCTTGGACAGAAAACTTTGGAAAGCTGATGCTGACCAATCCAAATTTAAAAAGTCATTTACTTTGCTAAGTAAGAGTAAAGTAAGACCAGAAAGATGCTCAGAGAGAGTAGGCAGTGCCCTGATGCTGAGGATACAATAGAGGATCTGCAGTGCTGCAAAAAAAGACATTAGGCAGAAAGGCATTAGAAGACCGAAAGAAACAACACAACTGTAACATCAATAAACGTAAAAAGTCCAGAAAAAGACTTCCTTTCGAGGAAAAATTGCACAAATTGAACTCCATCAATTTTCAACTCCACTGAAAGTATTTTCAGGCTCTCACAAGACATCACTACATGAGTGCTGCTACCTCAGAGAATACCCTTCACAGGAGCAGTAGTGGACATTGTAGTCAAAGATGACTAAACTGTCAGCTTGGAAGAAACAGGACATAGAATGATTTACATCTGAACAAAGAAATAATGAGATTCTGTAATATTAACACTATGCGAAAAACTGAAAGAGTAGAAAATGAAAGGGTTAAGCTGTACGCTTTTTCATTCAAAGTGTATGTTAACAGTATATATTGTTCACTAGACAAAAATATGATCTGTAATGGAATCAGGAAAGAAATCTCATGATAAAATGAAAAAGTTGGCAATCCTTTCAATTCATCTCTGAGTGTAAGTGTTGTCCTTGTAGAGGCAAGGAACTGATTAGGAAAGACTTTGAGGACAACTTCTAGGGTGTAATAAGCTCTCAGCAAACTCAGAGTACTCTAACCTGACTTGCTTTTTCAGTAGTCTTGTCTAAGGTGAAATATGGACTGAAATTGTTAGTCATGCACACATTTTGCAGAGATGAATAAAAATCATTAGTACTGAGTACGTGAATACCATTTTTTGTAGTCTCTGCTGTTGTTGAAGTCTCAGACCTGAATGCGACTATGTCTACAGGCACTAGGATAGTGATGCTTAAATTATTAAGGAAAAATATAGTGATAAGAAGACAGAGATTAGAAACTGAAAGTCCAAGAGAAAAATATGATATCGTGGATATCCAGTGAAAAAACATGTTAGAGGTAACTGTTTCAGCCTGTTGCATATGTCAAAGAAGAAGATCAAGTTGAAAGAAAGATTCTTGTCGATACAATGTGAAAAAGATCCTTTCATGGGACCAAAGCTGGAATAGATTTGATGATATCAGCTAGTTCTTCTAGGCTAAGACTCTCACATTCCCAAGACTGCCCTTTGGAAGCTACTCTAGGTAAAAAAATACTCATATATGTAAAATTTATTTTCTCTTGGCACAGTAAATTTAACATCTGAAAATCACCCATAGTGTAGCAGGCATAAATTCAAACATATTATTAGATTAAACATTCTGATTATCACCTTGGAATGCATACACTGATCTTAGGTGCTGGTTTAACAGAGGGAATGGAATCAGACTCTAATACACAGAGGATACAAACCACAAAGGACCAAGTACATCACCTTAAGTTGCCCCTGGAAAGTTTGTTGAACTACCTGTATATTTTATGATTTGATGTGCTTCATGCTGAGATCTGGGAGGACTGCTATATTCTATATTAATGGTAGTTTCCAAAAAAGAGGCCTATCACAAATGAGAAATTATCAGACACTAGAAGTACTTAATTTCTTAGATACTTGTTGAATCATATAGGGTCATTTACAGTTAAAATGAAGAAATTGTTAGAAGCTGTATCTTAGGCTTGGTTGGGAAAAAAAAAAAAGAACCATTCTGTAATTTCTAAATCCTTAGATTCTATTTTTGATTGCCTAAACCAACATTTTTTCCAGCCTCAGATCATTCAGTAAAATAAAGCACAATGATTTTGATTGTTATTTTAATTAAATACAGAAAACAAGCATTGAAATATTAAAGAAAGTTAAGGCTTTATTGCAGTGGTTTTATAAGTTTCACCTGTCAGAGCTGGGGCAAGGATTTGGAGGTATGGCTGTGCACGGCAGTGTTGTGAGTGCAGTGACAACCATACATGCCCATTTTTTTGCATCATTAGTACTGTACTGAATCTTTAAAAAAAAACCAAGAAAAAAGAAAATGCCCACTGAGAAATGTAGCCTCCAGAGTCCACTCTTTTTTATTACTTCACTTTTTTTTTCTTTTTTTTCTTTATATAGCACCTAATTTAGGCCACAGACAAAAAGAAAATGTATCTTGAATATGCATCACGGGTTCCAAAAATGAAAAGAAATTGGATTTGGATAGCACTTACTCAATAGACAGATATGATACATGGTAAGAAGGTGCACTGTCTGCCCTGTGATAGATTAAACTACTTTGTAGGAAAATTACTGTGAGCCAGTCACCACCACCACCGTGGCTAAATCTTTAATAAAATTCTGTTCCATATTCAAGAGCGAGGTATGAAGTACACAATAAGCAGAGTGGAGTAGAGTGCCATTTATCAAACCCCAGCTAGGTCTGTAATCTCCTGCTTTATCCTTTTTTAGTACTTTATTTGTCTTTATTGTTGCAAGGAAGCACATTTACCCAGGGCAGTGGGTTTTCGGTGCTGATAAACCTTTTGTTTTAAATTCTACCTGTGGGGGGTTTTTTTCTTTTTTCTTTTTTCTTCTTTTCCTTTTTTTGGATCAGATAACCATACTGTCACTCTATGGGAGTAATTAGTTTGTTTTGTTTTGGCGATCCCTTCCTTGTTACACGTTCTTTGACCCTTCCCTGCCTGACCTGACCCTACCTCTCTTGTGTCTATGCTACGAAATAGGATACCAAAGACTCTAAGACATTTTAAAAAGAATACTTAAGCCTGTGCAGAAGACATTCTGGGATGTATTGCATAATGCTTTTTTGAGACTATTTGGCAAGACGGCAGTGTTGAACCATGTTGCAGTTGGCCCCTGGGTGGCACTACATGGCTAGACCTGGGACCAACAAAAGCATTTTTGGATAAAGGCAGAAAACATAATTGAAGCAGTTTTCTTTTTAAAAATTAAAGACAAATCCTTAAGCTAAATTTGTTGATATTTGCTGAATTCAATACAAATACGCAATAGTATTAAACTGTGTTCCTTTTATTGAATGAGATTCCAAAATGTTCTGTATATCTTGACTACCTGATAATATCTGGATCACTTTTGGCAACATGCTGATATTAAGTACAGATGCAGTGGAAGGGTCCTATGGGTAGAAGTATGTGACTAGAACTGCTTTGTGCTGCCTGAATATGCATACTACCAGTCTGTGCTGCAGCCCTGGGGGTGATTTTTTTAGTACTATTATAACCCTTTTTATTGTTTGAATAGCAGTTTTATGACAAAACATTTATATTCAGCCTGCCTTTGTATTTGACTGAAAGAGAGCAATCACTGAGAATGATAAGGCAACAATGGTAATGATAACTGCATTTATGGAGGCTTACAGAATTTAAACGGGCATGCAAAAATAGACTTACAATAGTGTTCTACCTACATCTGAACTGGTTTAGGTATATTTCTTGCGCCTGGCCCATGTTTGCTTATTGATGGAGATGTTGCCTTTTGTCACATTTTTTCTCCCTTATGGCATTTCTTCTGCGTGAATCTTACATGTGTGTACATCAGGTTTATCTTACCACGGAAAAATGCCATAGTGAGATGGAGGAGCATAACCATTTTTCAAAATCCACATCCCTGAAATAACTGCTCAACTTAAGTAGCAAGTTTTCAGAGTTTGTGGTTATATGATCTTGTAGCAGAATGGCCATTACCTGTCTTTCGAGGTCCTACTTCTCATGAAAAATAGGCAATTCTTTCACTCTCCCTTGAGAAGGTGTGAGGGATAGTACTGGACATTGGAAAGTAATCCAAGAGTTTAAGAGCAGTCAATCTGTTGCCTGAATATTTTTAAGTCCAATCAATTCTACTTTTGTTTTTCTTTGCTATAGCATTTTCTCCCCCTCGAGGTTTACACAGACATATACACACATGCGCGCGCACACACACACACACACACACATTTATGTATTTCCTTAAATTTATTGCTTATAGAAGAAGACAAGAAAACAACAAGGAGGTTCAGTGTGGTTTTGGGGAGAGAGATAGTTCCTGGATCTCCGAGTTTTGTGTGAGGAGACAGAATTATGCCTCTTTCCACTGTGCATTTTAGTATGGATTATGAAGAAAGAAGGTGTACACTATACATTGTTCTAAAGATATTTTAGGGCTAGATTCTGCCACATTGTTCACAGGCTGCTAAGTAGACTTACCGATGTTAGAGGCTTTCTTACTAAGGAAGAGACTGCCCTTGTGGAGTTAGAATGACAGATTCAGCCTACATTTTTGTATAGTATTTTTCAATATTTTAAAATAATTTTGTCAGCAAGCTATTTTATGTAAAAATCTCTCTGGACTGTCTCTTTTTGTAAGCCAAAACAACATAAAAATGAATGACCATTTCAAAGGCTTTTTAAATTTTGAGCCATACGTTAAGATTTTATTGATCTTGAGAGCTGGTAATCTCAACATACCTCAATTTCTTTCATGCTATAGTTTTCCTATTACATAATTTTACTTCTTTCTCCACCTATATTTTAATTTTCTGTACTTACCATTCCTTTAGAAGTGCACAGTATACAAAAGCTGGGTGGCAAAAATTTGTGAATACTAGGTGACTCTAGAAATGTAGGAAGAGGAAAAAAAGAAATAGTTTTTAAAAACAAGAGGTATGTTTTATTTTATTCGTGTATGTTAATTCACTAATTCAAAAGCTCACTAACTACACTACATTTTTTAATGTATATATATGATCATTACATGTTAACCTGTTCATGTGTTCCTGTCTGTGCTATTTAGGCTTTAAATATGTCTAAATTAATAATTCAAATTCTTTTTTGCAAATGAAATGTAAGTAATGCAAACATTAACTTGCTTTGCTTAAGTTCTTAGAGTATTTTACTAGAACACTGTATTCAAAGATATGTCATTTTCTACTAAACGTCTTTCTAATTCTTTTGTGCAAATGATACCTTTTCCCCAGGCCCAGCTACTTAGTGGATATTATTGAATAAGTGTCTTTTATAGGATCTAAAAAAGTGCAGCATTATGTGAAAGAAATTTTAAAAAATGTGCATGGACTATTTAGGAATATGCTTAGTGAATATTAAGCAAACACCTGAAGTTCCTGTGCTGCTGCCTAGAACCAGCACTTCATTACCTATTACGTGCAGTGACTTTGAATTTTTTATTAGGTACTGGTCTCTTAGCCTGTAAGGCTTGTGCATGATGTATATGAGAACGATTTCCAGCAGAGCGAAGCTTATCACAGATCCACCTAAAAGGTAAGGATATTTTTTAATTTTTAGTTCACATGCAGAACAGCTGCCTGCAGAACACCTGCACATAGAGCAGGAAAGAAATTTGGTTTAGGAGTTGATTATACATGTCTTACCCATATACAGTAAGTCCAGAAATAGGCATGATGAACTTCAGATAAACCCAGGATATGTAAATGGAAAGAACAATACCAGAATATTTTACCCCTAATTTTGTGCTACACTACATTTTTAGTGCTTTTTTTTTTTTTCCAAGCTGGTGAGGACAAAGGAGAAAGGCTTGAATATATTTCGGATTTATGTAGTCTCTCCCAAATCTGTAGCATTGATATCCATGTTTTAGACAAGATAATTTCTAAAAGCAAAGTTGAACTGTGAATCTGGTGGGCAATGTATGCAAAAGAATGAATCATTGCTACTGGCATTCCTCATATTTGCTAAGGAAAACAGTGTTAACAAGTGTTAATAAGTATTAAGAAAAAACAGAAAAGCTGGAGGAAATGGTGAAGAATTGAGAAAGGCAACTAATAAGAATGAAAGAAGGAGAAAAGGCACAACAGTAGAGCTACAGGTAGTGAAGAAATGCCTTGATTACTTTTTCACTGAAAATGGCTTAAATGGGCTTTTGAGGGTGAGGGACCGTATGACTTAGATCATGAGTGATAAGTCCTAAGAATATTGGTTTGGGTAATTCAAAATAGGTAATTCAGGAGATAAATGTGCCTTAAGAAGGCATGGGCTACATACAGAATGTGGTAATACGCTGATGGTTAGGATAACAGAATTTGACAAAAGAATATAAGGGGTAAGAAATTTTGAAACCCAGGACCAACAGGGACCTTCTTGGTCTTTGAGTTTCTTGTATTAGCATCATAAACCTAGCAAACTCCATCTTAGAAGTTTTCACTTTTTCTGATATAAATCTTTTCTTGGACTTTGTTTTAGAAACTTATTTACTTTTCCATCCTAATTTTTTCATTCCCAATTTATGAATACTTTTTGTGCCAAAATTTGCATCTTGGTTGTTAACTGTCTTTCAGCTTGGTGTTTTAGCTTTCAGAACAGCTTATTGCCATTTCTTCTTTAGCCAATTCCTTATCCACCTTTCAATTTCACTGCTAGCCTATGTATTTTCAACTTTAAGTAACCTTTTCACGTGTGGCGTTGTATGAAATACCTTGCTGAAATCCAGATAGATATTTCATCAAGCATATCAGTTATTAAAAGAATGCTATTGGCTTAGTCTGGCATGATCTTCCTGCAATTAGTTTATGTTGTATTTTAAAGCTGCAAATGTCCCCTTTTCTTGTTCATATGAAAACAGAGCTGTTAGTGATAGCGTAATGAAATCATTGCTCTTGCAAAGGGAAACCCTTGTCAGCCACACTTTCTGAACAGTGAATTTGGGTCATGCCATTTTAAAAAAGGTTTCCTTGAAAGCAGTCTGGTTTTGATAATAGGGCCTCCATTCCTCAATCAGACTGAGCATGCATATCATGACAAATCTTTCCTCCATTAAAATAATTTACTATTCCAAAAATGAATTAGCTGAATCAATATACTCCTCCTGATGTTTCCCTGAGGAGACAGGAGCAGCTGCTTGAGCAGTAAGTGCTGCCTGAACAGTCAGACACCTCACCTGACGTAGGCAAGGAGGCCACCACTGTTGCCACCATGGAGCAAGGAACAGACCCTTGTAGGGAACCAGGGAAGAGGGTTACTCATGGGCGCAAAGGTTTTGCTGAGGCAAAACCAAAAATCAGGTATGACTATCATCAGAACTGGCAAAGCTGCACAATCCTGAAAATGTTTAATAGTAACAATAACACAGACCCCAAGAAAGCAAGATGAGAAAGACGACAGCTACTGTTTCCTATGTGTCATGCTCCTCTAACTACTTGAACTTCTTGAACATCTGTGTAGAGACTTAACTCCAATTAATTCATTAGATTTATTTGTTTTCAAGGATAGTTTCTGTAAAATCTCTTATTATTTGGCTTCTTATGCTGTATAGATATCCAGACACGTAATGCTTAAGGTATTTAATAATGAGCATATTCTCCAGTTTCGACTGTTTTCTTCAAAAGAACAACAAAGCTTCAGAGAACAGGGAAAAAAAGGGCAAAAAGTCAGTTGTAAATAAGTTGAAAAATTTGAGCTGGATGCTTTCAAAAGGTTTAGTGTGCA
Organism: Fregata magnificens; assembly: GCA_013389945.1. NCBI lineage: Eukaryota > Metazoa > Chordata > Aves > Suliformes > Fregatidae > Fregata > Fregata magnificens. The sequence continues at coordinate 33,044 of WAAD01026290.1, forward strand.
CAAATTAACAGACATAGAATTTCTACAGAGATAGTAAATATACTGATTTTTCAAGTTTTTTTTTAAATTGAAATATAAAAAAAGGAAAAATAATGCCATGGAACAAGTATTTTTTAAAGTGAAAAATATTGCTGATGGCTCTTTTTAGCTTAGTATTTTTCTTCTGTTTCTATGGAAATTAATCACTTTTTAAAGAAAGACAGTATTAACACATTGAACTATACAATTAAAATTTATTCTCAGCCTCAGAAGAGCTGATGGTAGAACTTGATTTGGAATTCTCCATCAAAATTATTTTTTAACAGATATAATTAATGCTTTGAAATTAGAAGTGGCATTAGTATGGGTCAATAGTAGAGGATCCCTAATTTAATTTGAAAAATGAAGTCTTGACAGTTTTGCAATTAGATAATTGAAATTTTTAAAAGTGAAAGGTTTTTTTTGAAGTGTAGCTTTAAAAAACTTTTGGTAATAATTATTAGTTAATTTGTACTAAAAATTGCAAAATCAATATAAAAGCAGTTGGAGTGTTCTAAAATTATTGAATACAGGTATATGAATTTTTCATAGTTTATTGAGTAAATCAAGTCAATTTTTTTCTGATTATTTCAATAGGATGATATTTTGAAATCTAAAATTACTTTTTTGCCTGTCTGCCCATAAAATGTTTCCTAGTGATGTTTGGTTGATGTACACTATCAGCTGGTCTTTCAACACATCTCCTTAACCACAGTGTTTATTAGAGTTTACATCAACGTTTAATTCAGCAGAAAGAGCTGAAGTTATTTCTGTTTGTATGGCAGGGGTACATACTTGTAGCCAAGTTGCAGATTTGTATATTATGAAATGACTGAAGCTGGTTGTGAAAATCCTGGTTGTTGGACTTCTGATAATTGCCTTCATCAGCAAATAATATAAATTTCAGTATATGACAGTGATTCCTTCTTCTGCAATTTTTTTCAATATCAAATTGAGGGTGCAGATAATATGAAGGCTATATTGCTTTCATGGGTAGTCATTGGTGCTGTGGAGAGCTTGTTTTAGCATTGTACTTTTATAACAATTGGGTCTTTTCCTAAAATCTCTTTATTCAGCATAACTTTAATATGTTGGGCATGTCTCCTTTCATCACAGCAGGGGACACTGTGTATTTTGGGATAAACTAGTTCCTTATTAGCAATGTGAAATCTGTTTGAACTTGTTTGCATATGTATGCCAGTTGATAGTGCCTTTTGAGGTGGTAAGTGTTGGGGAATTGTGTCAGCAATAGTATTTTTTTTTCTCAATAGTTAATTCATATCCTGTAAATATGCAGTTCCCATTACACCTAAATGCTGTTTTTATTGTTTATGAATATAGGATATGTTGATAATAGCACATCGATAAACACATTTTAACAACTGGTTAAATAAACAAATTAACGACTGGTATTAGTGAGTGAAATGCAAACACTGCAACTCACAGTTTGCTACTTCAAAGAGAATCTCCCAAGGTTGCTGTGTTGAAAGCTTTTAGGGTGGTTTTGAATATGTATGTATAAGAGTTTATTCAAGCAGTTGGAGCTGTAAAAGAACTTAGATTATGTGAGTCTCCGTGTTGCATACTCAAACTTTAATATGTGGAGAACTTGAGTGGGAATCTGTATCACAGTGGGTCAGGTGCCAAGGCTCCCTCTGCAATGCATGGTAAGGGAGCTTGTATGCTCCTGTGAAGATACATCAGGGAACTGCTTAGTCTGAGAGTCTCAGTCAGGTTTAGGTATTGAACCCCTCAGCCTTGATTTATCTGGTGTAGTTTTGGACATGGGCAGAAGCAGAACGCTAGGCAACTTGGGAATATTAGTGATAAAAGCTTATGTGTTTATGTATGTCTTTTTATGTCTTCGATTTACATACCAGTGTTCGATCAAAGTCCCACTTCAGATGCCTCACTCGGTTTGTAAATCTTACTCTTTCCTTTTTATTATATCTAAATATGCTTGCTGATATAAATTATCACTTGAAATTACTTTTCTATTTAGCATAAGAACAATCTTGACTGCTTTACTTATGAATGGTCTGCTGTGCACACTAGAGGTGATAGAGATGAGAGTGGATGTCTGTTTTGTTATTTAGGTAGAAAAATATCTTTTCTTATTTGATTTGTAATCCTGCCTAAAGAAAGCTGCACTGCATTCTGTTACACTACAAACTCCTCTTGATTTCATGGCATTTTTAAGGTTCATCTTATTTTTAACTATTAAAAAATAATAATAATTGATCTCAGACTCATTTTTGTCTGGGAAGGACAGGAGTGACTATTTAGGGAGACTGTTCAGAAACTACTCTATTCTGTGCTAAAGACCAACAAAGAAATAATTCACCTGGGAAGATTTTTTTTTTGTTTTACAAACCTGCCAGCAAGCTTTTCCCTTACTACAAGGCTCACATGTAAACTATTTTTAATGTTGGCTTTTGGCAAACAATGTATCTTTCTCCTTCTATGATGGAAAGAAACAGCTCAGTAATAAAGAATACTAATTTCTGTGTCTTTCACATTCATGTCTGGGAAGAGATGTAATTTATAGAAGAAAATTACAGATCACATTATGAACTGCTTAAGAATTTCAGGAAAAGAAACAACTTCTGGAAGAAAACATGAAAAAAGAGCATAGGGATTAATATTTTCTTCAGAAGGTTAGACATGAAATTTCCTTTATTGAAATGGACATATAAAAATAAGTATGCAAACATCTATGATATCTCATAGAAAAGGTTTTAAAATGGAACGACTATTTCCATCATGAAAACAGAAGGAAGTTTTTTGGGAAGGTCAAAAGACGACGTGAACATTTCCTATTTGGGCTATTTGAAGGAAAGTCTACCCTCTTAAAACTGTGACTGCATCCAAACTGTTATTAACCTAAATACAAACTCACTTACACATTTGCATCATAAAGCATGTGATTTAATCACATTAATAAAGTATATTGGTGTGGAATTCTGAGGAAACTGATATGACCTGGTCTTTCTTATAGCATGACTATATTGCCATCACTGGACTTTGAAGTGGCTGTGCCTGAGCTTTCTGAAGTATCGTTGGGATATGCTCCTTTGAAGCACAAGGTTCATAGCACGGGAAAAAATATTCAAGAGATCAATTATTACTCCTGACTCACAGTGTGTTCATGCTGTCTTTATTACTTGTCATTGAGACAATAATTTGATTTGACAGGCAGATTGGATGTTATTAAAATTAAAGGATTTCAGTTGCCTTACTGCACGTGAGGCGTTGTTAAGAAGATCTGCTTCGTGAAGAGAACTAAGACGACTGTGTCACTGGTTTGGTCTGCAGGTAAAGCAGTTGGAAAATTGCCCAGTTTTGTAATTGGTTGGTGAATTATTTGTACATAGTTGTCCATGGTGGGCGTTTACTAATGGAATGCATCTCTCGTTATTAAAGTTGATACAGTGCACCTTTTTCAGGGAAAACAGGAATTAGCAGTTTAGAGTGAGGGCTCTGTCGAGTTACTGGTGTTACTGCTTTTTTTATTATCTAATATGAACCTTGCATTACCATTTGGACCCCATTTTACTAGATACTGTATATTCATATATACAACAATAAGCCTATATAAAATTATGAAAATGAAGGAGGAAAAGATTGAAAAACAGGTAGATATAGGAGAGTAGAAAAGGCAAATCATGTATGATTGTAGCATGCTTTCAGGTAAAGTTTATAAGCTTTTTATGAAAGAATAAAGCAGAAGAAAATCTTATTTGGGGTTCATTGGAAATGTTGCTGGAAAAAGACGGCTTCATTATTATTTCCACTTTGTTAAAAAAAAAAAGGCAAGT
>WAAD01026291.1:9504-25229 GCA_013389945.1 Fregata magnificens
ACAGACAACTGATGTATTCTTTGCTACTGATTTTTAGTAGAAATTTTTATGTACTCCTGTTGCATTATTCTGATAAATTGAATAATCCACTTAATTTCAAAAATGTTAGTCTACTGCAATTTTTGACCAGCTGCAATTTCTTGCTTTGCATTTCAGAAATATATCCTTGATGTTCTTACTTTGCTATTTTTCAAGAGTAGCTTGTGGTCTTGTATAGCCATGTTTTCCTATGGAGTTTCTTTAAAATAGATTCTGGCAAGACAGGAAAGTGAAGAAAGATAACTAATAAAACTGCCCATATCTGTCATATCTGATCACACAAAGGGTAATCTCCTGTTGTGAGATTCTTAAGGCTGCCAGATTCATAGAATCTTAGAATAATTTTGGTTGGAAAGGACCTCTAGAAGTCATTCAGTTCATATCTGCTTAAAACAGAGCCAAAATCGAAGGTGGAACCAGCTTCAAAGTTTGATGAAGTTCTCAGGGTCATAACGATGAGTTTTGAATGTCTTCAAGGATGACAATTCCATTACCTTTCAAATCAACCTGTTTCAACAGTTGACCTCTTTCACTATGAAAAAAGAATTTTCTATCTAATGCAGATCAAGAGCAGGAAACAGACCATGCTTATAAAAGGTAAATTAACATTGAATCAGTAGAGTGTGTCATGCATCACAGAAGAATGAAACTAAACCTTACGTGGTTCAACACATTTGTCCTTTGCTTCAATTCTTCTCACAGACTTCAAGATTTAAATATACAGGTACTGAAGTACAGCCACAAACATTGTTCTCCCACATATAATTTCATAGTCACTAACAAGTAAAAGTTTAAGAAATTAAGAAACTTATTTAACAAATAAGTCATGGTACACATGGAATTTTTAGGGCATTTTAGATTTTGTTTTCTTTTCGGTATTAGAAATATCAGCAATGCTTAGAGAAAAAGAATACATATTAGCTAGTGGCTTAGAAGAATGTGGGAGCTAAACTGCACACATTAAATGAGACTTAAAATTTTATATTTTCTGAAAACATGAATCTACTGTTAGAAAACTACAGTGTCAAGAGAAAAGTTAGCAAAGGTATAAGCATCAAAACTTTAGGCAGAGGCAAAACATACTTCTAGCCTTAAGAAACTAGTAACATGACTTACAATAACTTGTTCTGACATCTGTGTCAAGGCAATCATTGGGGTTACTCAAGTATTTAAAGTTTGAGTGCTTAATGTTTTTCTACTAGTAAGAATGGGCTTTAACAGTCCATTTGCTAGTAGGATTTGACCACTGAGGTCAGTTTTTTATACCTATGACAATGTTTCAATATTTTTAAGTGTTTAAGGCCAAGATACTCAGAGATTCATTATCAGAATGTCACCATGCCTAATCCACTTGTGGATCTTTCTCAATTCCAATGTTGTATGGTGAATTGTTGGGCAAAGCAGAAATAAAACCCACAATACATGACCCCATACCTCTGTTTCATCAGCTGACAAGTCAGTGCAGTTTGACAGAGTACAAGATGGGCTACTAAAGTTTACTAAACAGAACTCCACCATTCTCATAACGCTCTGATCAGGATCCAGAAAGAAATTCACTTCCTTCCAAACTCACTCATGGCTCCTATGAAAGCAAAATAAGACTGCATTATTTTTAAATACCTGTTTTCTTCTCTTCACTGAAGCATTTCTGCGTAAATGTCAAATTTCCAGAATAATTTTTGCATTTCAGTGTGCATATATTCACAATAAACATACCTTATTTACACTTCCATTTCTTACTTTGTCTCCTGAGGTTTTTTTGTCCATTTAGAAGATAAGTATTCACTATCATGTATTTATTTAATATAGGGGTGTGTGTGCGCGTGTGTGTATACACACACAACCAAACTAAATAATATAGAGTTTGCTTGACTGGTTAATCCCACAGACAAAAGTAAACTCTTTGCACACATATGTCAGTAATGCCAAGAAACTGCAAAAGAAATCTACTGCAGTATTCCACCTGCCTGCATCTTGAGACTGGCTGCATCATCTCTGTGCAGCTGACAAGCATGTGACAAGCGGAATAAAACCCTAATGACTAAGCACATTCTAGGTGACGAGCATTACTTTGGGGCTCCTGATCAAATTTAATCCACCTGCCCAGCTATTGATCTGATAGTAGATGTAAAACTAGTGAAGAACATTGAACATTTTTATTTTGTTCACTGAAGTATTTCAATATTAAATTACTATCTGAAAAACTGCAGATGAAGCTTACTTACATATGAACATTTCTTACTTACATATGAACATTTCCACAGTTGTCATAATTGATACGCTTGACCTGATGCTTTTGGATCATTTTTACTGTTACATGCATTTAAAGCAGACATCATCCAAAGCTAACCATAATGTTCATATTCATATACACATAAATTGATTTACTGTGTTGACAGCAACATGGCATCTGAGATGCTGAAAATGAATGGAAGAGAAGTTGTATGATGTCTTTTACAGGTATGTTGTTTTAGGCTGATTTGATTATACAAGCAATAAAACTTTAGCTAGCTGCCTTACAAATCTGAATAAAGAGAAGTTGGATGTCTAAGGGATTGACTATAGACAATAATGCAGTGTAATCTCTGTAGTTCAGGAGTGTTAAAGGTGCCTGGTGTCTGAAAGATCAATCTCTAATGAATTTCACGAATTTGATGATAATCTTGGCTTCTATAGCCATACCGTAGTGACTCTTGAAATAAATGAAAAAAAAAAAAATTAACATTCTGTCCAAAACACGAAGAGTAAAAAAATCCAAATTTTAGAAATGCATATGGTTTAGCCCTTAAACAGTTGTAACTAGACTTCATGTAAATTGGTGTTCAAAGGACATAGCTGAAAAAAATGTGGACTCATGTTAAGTATGCCTTAAAAATTATTTGTGTAAGTGAAAGTATGTGCTTTAAATGTACCAATTTTGATGTTTTAATAGGCATATTTCTGTTGTAAGAGGTTCTGCATATTGAAGCACTTAACAAAGAAAATCATAACGTTTGAGTAGTAGGTTGCCTAACTGGGTGTTTTAAATAACTGAGAGAAGGTAATTTTTCACGTTCAGTGCAAAAGTAATATAATTACACTGAGGATTTGTTCTTTGAACTCAAGATAACAGAAAAATATATTGAAAAAAAAAAGACCAAATTTGAAGTCTGATATAGCCTCAAAGTCTAGTACCTAATTGATACCTCAGGGTTGTGTCCAGTTGAGTATCAAATATCTCCAAGGATGGGAATTGCAATATTCGGCCCCTCACAGTGGAAAAAAAAATGCTTAGTATCTAATTAGAATTTCTCTTATTGCAACTGGGTTCCTCTCATCCTTTCACTTTGCACCTGTGAGAACAGTCTGTCTCTATTTGGTATATAACCTCCCATTCAGCAGATAAAGACTGTAATTAGGCTTGTCTTTAGCCTTTTCTTCAGGCTGAAGAAATCCTGCTCCCATAGTTTCTTCTCGAATGTCATGTTCTCCAGCCCTGTAATCATCCTGGTGACTCTTTACTGAATTTGATCCAATATCTTGCTGTCTTTCTTATACTGGGGAGCTTAAACTGGATACAGTATTCCAGATGCAGCCTTACAATTGACAAACAGAGTGTAAGAATCAATTCCTCAACTTGATGGCTGTGCTGTCACTAATACAGCCTTCTGTGTGGTTGGCTTTCATTGCCCCAAAAGCCTACTTTTGAATCATGTCCAATTTTTCGTCTGCCAAGATCATCAGGCCTTTTTTATGCAAAGTTCCTTCCAAGCGTTTTAGTCCTCAGCCTATACTGTCATACGAGGTTATTCTGGTACAGACATAAAACTTTGAACTTTTTTTTTTTTAATTTCAGCTTTGTGGAAACTCAAGATTCATTCAAGAAAGGACTAGCACACTCTTCTAGCCTGTCAAGGTTCCTTTAAATGGCAGCCCGGTCTTCTAGAACACTGACCGGTTCCCTAATTTCATAGAATCATAGAATCACTCGGCCTTCTTGATCTTCACGAGGTTCACTTGGGCCCACTCCTCAAGCCTGTCAAAGTCCCTCTGGATGGCACCTCTTCCCCCTCGTCTATCAGCACACCACTCAGCTTGGTGTCAGCTGTAAACTTGCTGAGGGTGCACTCTGTCCCACTGTCTATGTCACTGAAGATAGTAAATAGTATTGGTCCCTGTGTGGACCCTTGAGGGACTCCACTCGTTACTAGTTTCCACTTGGACATTGAGCCATTGACTGAAACTTTGGATGCTGCCATTCAGCCAATTCCTTATCCATCTAACAGTCCATCCACCAAATCCATATCTCTCCAGTTTTGCACTGAGAATGTCGTGTGGAACCATGTCAATGGCCTTCCAGAAGTCCAAGTAGTTCTTCCCTTGTCCACTGATGCAGTCACTCCATATAATTTAGTGTTACCCATGAAATTTCCAAGGGTGGATTCTGTCCTTTCATCTAGGTCATTAGAGAAGATGTTGCATCAGGGGAGGTTTAGGTTGGATATTGAGAAAAATTTCTTTGCTGGAAGAGTGGTCAAGCATTGGAACACGCTGCCCAGAGAGATGGTGGAGTCACCATCCCTGGAGGTGTTCAAAAAACGTGTAGATGTGGCACCTCAGGACATGGTTTAGGAGGCATGGTGGTGTTAGTTGATGGTTGGACTTGATGATCTTAGAGGTCTTTTCCAACCTTAATGATGCTATGATTCTATGATTCTATGTTAAACAGCTTCACATCTATATCAGCCCCTGAAGAACACCACTTGTAACTGGTCACCATTTGGATTTCCACTGTTGATCCAAATCTTTTGAACTAAGAAGTACAACCAATACAGCCTGCTGAAGTTGTATTTCACCAATATGACAATAAGGAACACTGTTGCAGAGAGTGGCAAAGGCTTTGCTAAAGTCAAGATAAACGTCAACTCCTCTCCCATCACGCATGGAGGTAGTTTTCTCATCATAGAAAGCAAGAGCTTGGTCCAGCATGATTTCTGCTTGAGAAATCTATGCTGGCTTTCCCAATCACATCTAATCTTTCACATGCTTCAAAATGGTTTCCAGGACCTTTCTGGGGAATGAGGTGGGTCTCACCAAACTGGTGTTCCCCAGATCCTCCTTCTTTCCTTTTCGAAGATGTGTGTGATATTTGCCTTTTTCCAGTGATGAGAAACCTTCTTCAATTGCTGTGATCTTTCAAAGATGATCACCAGCCACTTCTTCTCAGTGCTGACATGTGGATAAGAGATGTCTGACTCTGGTGACATCCTTGAGGGAACTTGTTTGTCTTCACCTGTTACTGTGGCACTATACCTAATTAGTAAGTGGATATCATCATATGGACAAAGAGATTTCTTTCTGTTGCTAGAAGTCACATTCTGTAGGTATTTTACATTGCCAGTAGAAATCCACAGGCTTCATATTAACCACCTGATAGTGGAGACTCTCAGGACCTGTCTGGGCTTATGTTGACCCGAGACAGTTTTAAGTTCCCTAGTGGTAAAATGACCACTGCCTGACCTTTTGTAGATGAAGCCCTGTTAATACTGTATTATCTGAAGGTGTGACACCCCAAAGTGATCCTGCCATAACAGACAGTGTTTCTTTGTGTTCACTGAGACGAGGGAAGGCTGTTATGGGGTTTCTAAACACTGTTTGGAAACTATTGAGACTGAAGCAGACTGTAATAAGAAAACCCAAGCAGACCTGCACCCAGGTTGTAATAAGAAAACCTCAGCTGATCCCCCAAGCAGAGGGGATGGAAGAAGAAACCCACGCTCTGAACAGCTTGCTTCTAGTGAATACATCACGATGCTGCTGACTAGCTGCAGTACTCCTTTATGCCCTTCCTTGAGGACTGTCTTGAAAACTGTCAACCTTAGGACCCAGAGGGGTGGGTAAAACATAACACTGGAGGAACAAGGTAGATACTAGGAAGGTTGTTTTTTCATTGTCTAGAGCTTGATGATGGTGACGACAGGGTTGAGTGTTTATGGGTAAGAATCAGGGGGAAGGCCAACAAGGCAGATATCATGGTAGGAGTCTCTTATAGATCATCCAACCAGGATGAAGAGGTAGATGAAATACTCTATAAGCAAGTGGGAGAAGTCTCACAATTGCTAGGCCTTGTTCTTGTGGGGGACTTCACCTTACCACGTCTCCTGGAAATACAATACAGCAGAGAGCAAACAGTCTAGGAGGTTCCTGGAGTGTGTGGAAGATAACTTCCTGACACAGCTGATGAGTGAGCCAACTAGGGAAGGCGCCTTGCTGGATATGTTCTTTGCAAACAGAGAAGGACTTGTGGGTGATGTGATGGTTGGAGGCTGTCTTGGGCATACCAATCAGAAAATGATAAGAGTTTTTGATTCTTGGAGAAGTAAGGAGTGGGGTCAGCAGAACTGCTACCTTGGACTTCCAGAGGGCAGGCTTTGGCCTGTTTAGGAGACTGGTTGGCAGAGTCCCTCGGGAGGCAGTCCTGAAGGGAAAAGGGGTCCAGGAAGGCCGGGCATTCTTCAAGAAGGAAATCTTAAAGGCGCAGGAGCAGGCTGTCCCCATGTGCCGAAAGACAAGCCAGTGGGGAAGAAGACCAGCCTCGCTGAACAGAGAGTTTTGGCTAGAACTCAGGAAAAAAAGGAGAGTTTATGACCTTTGGAAGAAGGGGCAGGCAAGTCAGGAGGACTAGAAGGATGTTGTGAGGTTATGCAGGGAGAAAATGAGAAGGACCAAAGCCCACGTAGAACTTAATCTGGCTACTGCCATAAAAGGCAATAAAAAATGTTTCTGTGAATCCATCAGCAGCAAAAGGAGAGCTAAGGAGAGTCTCCATCCTTTATTGGAAGTGGTGGGAACCATAGTGACAAAGGATGAGGAAAAGGCTGAGGTACTTAATGCCTTCTTTGCCTCAGTCTTTAACAGTAAGACCAGCTGTTCTCTGGGTACTCAGCCCCCTGATCTGGAAGACAGGGAAAGAGAGCAGAATGAAGCCCTCATATTCCAAGGGGAAGTGGTTAGCCACCTGCTACACCACTTAGACACACACAAGTCTACGGGGCTGGATGGGATCCACCCAAGGGTATTGAGGGAGCTGGCAGAAGTTCTCACCAAGGCACTTTCAATCCTTTATCAGCAGTCCTGGCTAACCAGGGAGGTTCCAGTTGCCTGGAGGTTAGCAAATGCGATGCCCATCTACAAGAAGGGCCGCAAGGAGGGTCCTGGGAACTACAGGCCTGTCAGTCTGACCTCGGTGCTGCGGAAGGTTATGGAGCAGATCATCTTGAGTGCCATCACGCAATCCATACAGGACAACCAGGTGATCAGGCCCAGTCAGCATGGGTTTAGGAAAGGCATGTCCTGCTTGACTAACCTGATGTCCGTCTATAAGGTGACCTGCTTAGTGGATGAGGGAAAGGCTGTGGATGTCATCTACCTGGACTTTAGTAAAGCCTTTGACACTGTCTCCCACAGCATTCTCCTGGAGAAACTGGCTGCCTATGTCTTGGATGGGCATACTCTTTGCTGGGTAAGAAACTGGCTGGATGGCTGGGCCCAAAGAGTTGTGGTGAATAGAGTTAAATCCAGTTGGTGGCCGGTCACAAGTGGTGTTCCCCAGGGCTCAGTCTTGGGGCCAGTCCTGTTTAATATCTTTATCAATGATTTGGATGAGGGGGTCGAGTGCAGTTTAAGTTTGTAGATGACACCAGCTGAGCAGGAGTGTTGATCTGCTTGAGGGTAGGAAGGATCTACAGAGGGATCTGGACAGGCTGCATCGATGGGCCGAGGCCAATTGTATGAGGTTTAACAAGGCCAAGTGCCGGCTCCTGCACTTGGGTCACAACAACCCCATGCAATGCTACAGGCTTGGGGAAGGGTGGCTGGAAGCTGCCTGGTGGAAAAGGACCTGGAGTTGTTGATTGACAGCTGGCTGAATATGAGCCGGCAGTGTGCCCAGGTGGCCAAGAAGGCCAACGGTATCCTGGCTTGTATTAGGAATAGTGTGGCCAGCAGGACTAGGGAAGTGATTGTGCCCCTGTACTTGGCAGTGGTGAGGCCACACCTCAAATACTGTGTTCAGTTTTGGGCCCCTCGCTACAAGAAGGACACTGAGGTGCTGGAGTGTGTCCAGAGAAGGACAACGAAGCTGGTGAAGGGTCTAGAGAACAAGTCTTATGAGGAGTGGCTGAGGGAACTGGGGTTGTTTATCCTGAAGAAAAGGAGGCTGAGGTGAGACCTTATTGCTCTCTACAACTACCTGAAAGGAGGTTGTAGCAAGGTGGGTGTTAATTTCTTTTCCCAAGTAACAAGTGATAGGACAAGGGGAAATGGCCTCAAGTTGCACCAGGGGAGGTTTAGATTGGATATTAGGAAAAAATTCTTCACTGAAAGGTTTGTCAAGCATTGGAACAGGTTGCCCAGGGAAGTGTTGAGTCATCATCCCTGGAAGTGTTTAAAAGATGTGTAGATGTGGTGCTTAGGGACATGGTTTAGTGGTGGACTTGACAATGTTAAGTTTACGGTTGGACCTGATGATCTTAGAGGTCTTTTCCAACTTAAATGATTCTATCATTTTATGATGCTTTGGAGTTTTTTTGGGTTTTTTTTTTGTTTTTTGTTTTGGTCCGTCCATCCCCCCCCCCCAAATAACAGTTTTAATATCATTAATACAGTGTTCTATATTACTCTGGATTGATAGTGTTGATATTACTGCAACTGAACTGATAAAAACTGTCCTATTTTCATTGCAATGATAAAACAGTAATTGGGCTAAAAATAAATTTTATCTCTTTATAGTTAATGTTTTGCCTTTTGTCCAAAAGACAAAAATTTCCCACCACCTCACCTTCATAGTATCCACTTGTGCAATTGCAAGCTTTCATGGTTCCTCCCTACATGCTGTTCTGGGTTTGGACACTTGCTTGTGAACGGTCTCTGCAAGGAACTGGGCGATCTCCTGTTTATCTTCCCTGATCCTCTGTTGTCTGCCTCTCCTCCCACCGATCCTTCATTTGGTGGCACAGTGCCTCCACTACAGGGTACCTCCCATAGGTGAGACCACCAGTGTCTTCAGCCTAAGGGAGAGGCACCAAGCATTTTGTGCAGCCTGAGATCTGGATGGTTGTGTCCTTCCTTAGGAGCTCCATCTGGGTCAAGGACTTCAATGCACTGGAGTCATGCCCTATGGCACACCACTAAGTTGTGCAGAGCTCTGTTGTCTTAAGCACTACCTCTGGGCCACCTCCCACACCAGCTTGTGTGATAACTGCTAATTTGCTATTTGCCGGTCCTATTGCTATATTCCTGTGGTCTCTACTGCTCCGAAGCAGCAGCTATGTAAGTGCTCCCCATCAAACAGGAACCTGTCATTCCCACATCAAGGAAGCCAGCTGAGGCTGAAGGTGTGCTCACTCCCAGGCAGAAAGCAGCAATCAGGAGCAGAAGCCCAGCTCTGTGAACATCAAACAACCCAGTGACAACTGCCAGTCCCTGTGCAGTGTGTACCTTGGGTTATTGAGGGATGTGGGAGGATAACATTCCCCTCCTCAACAGTAGAGGGACTAAGAATAAGGACTTGTCTGAAAAAAAAATCAGGAAGTTTACATTTTTTAAAAATATTTAAGAGAAAGCAGCATGATCTAATGGATTTGAAACATGATTGTGTTGCTTATGGCACAAAGAATGCCTGTACAAATTCACCTTGTCCTTGTCTGTGCTTTTCTTCACGTAAAGTTGAAAATTTATTTTCCCTTATGAAGAACTTTTTTTTTTTTTTTTTTTANAAAGCTTTCTCTCTGCATCAGTCATACTGTTTTCATTCCTACTAAAAGCAATAGAGACCTGTGGAAGATGAGAGCCCAAATGAATAACTATGAAACTGTTAAAGACTTGCAGAGCTGGCAGAGGAGGTGGAAGATGTGAGTTCTGTTGTTTCTAGACAAAACCCAGAAACTTTTTCCTCATGTCTAACTACAACATACACCATTGTCAACAGAAAGTAGAAACAGTTGGCAGCAGCATACAAAAACATTTCCCAAAGCTACCACTAGTAATTTCAATACATTAACCATAGACAATAATGGACAGCATCTTCAATTTGAATAGACATTTTCTGGGCATTCAAAGATCTCTGAACAAAGATGTGAATACTACTGAAGAGCTGTGAGGTACAGCAATAAAAAGTAAATACTGATGGTGATTATTTCGGTCCTTAATTGTCCATGGATTGTATGAAGTCCACTTCTTTCTGTTAGAAAAGGTAAATACTATATTTGCTCTTACAATTACAGTTAATAAATAGGATTACTTTTTATAAAAGCCACACTGTTTCTTATATTGTTCACAATTTAAATTTTATTTGTGAAAAATAACTTGATAGAGCTACGTTCACAGTAAATTTAAGTCAGAGTCAAAGGAGAGTTTAGTTAAATATGCTTTTGAAGAATTTTTCATGAAAGACTGTTCTCCTTCATGTCATGCTTGAAGACCACAGGCGGCAGTAGGAACTTTCCAACTAACTGATGGATTTTGGAGCAAGTTGGTAACTGAATTGTGCCTATTCAAGTTGCTTGTGCTTAGCAATAGAACCAGATTTGTAATTAAATTCTTCAATTAGTATGTTATGATTAAGCTACAAGAAGAATAGTTGTTTAATCTGACCATTACTAAGCATTGTCACAAAACTTTTTTTTCATGTGTGGATATTCTCAATAGCCTCTTTATCTTAGAGTGTTTCTTTCAAAGACATAGAATTGCGTACCTATTTAAGTGTCATATCTTCCACTGTTCCTTTAGTTCTAACTATTGCTTTATATAGCTATAATTTGTCTCAATTTTTTTTTTCTTTAAGAGTCTGAGTTTTCTTTTGTTGTAGTTTATATATAATATCCTTTTCCAGAATAATTAGATTGTTCTATAAAGCCAAATATACATTAAAATGGAAATACCAAACTCTGTAAACCTACATAAAATTGATATATAATTTAAAATCCACATACCTCATTGTCCTTAAGTATAAATAGATGGTAATAGAACTTGGTCCAAAAAAATTAAGAAGTGAAGTTTTCCCACATTGTCTAGATTAAATATACTTTATTTTCCAGGAGTAAAAAATGAATAGATGCAGTAGTCATGATCATGGAGATATACTCTGCTATATGACTTTGTATTCAATGGTGGGAGAAGAAAAATGCATGTAAGTGGAGGACTGAGACAAAGTAGGTTTCTGCAGAAAATTTGAGTCAAGCTGACATTTAAGAGCAGATAGCACAAGAATAGAAAATATAATGTGTTTGTCTGGTCAAGCTGATGAAGCAGACGTAGTGATGGCCGAGCAATGCATATATTTACAATACTGTAGCCCACTGCATCAGAAACAAACAGAAGGAATTGGAAGTTAGTGTGCAGTTGCAGAGCTATAATGTCATTGGGATTACAGAGACATGTTGGGGTAGCTTGCATGGCTGGAATGTTGTGATGGATAGAGGTTCTTTAGAAAAGACAGGCTAGGAAGGTAAGAAGAGGGGCAGTATGTGATGTAAAGGGATGGTTGGAATGCAAGGAGCTTTCCCTTGGGACAGGTCATGAGACAGTCAAGAGTTTGTGGGTAAAGGTCAGAGGACAGACAAACAGAGGTGATGCCAAGATGGGTACCTGCTATGCCTAATCAAGAAAAGGAAGTAGATGAAGCCTTCTTTAGACAACAGAAAGAAACCTCACAACTGTAGGACTTGGTACTCATGGGGGACTTCAGCCACCTGGACAGCTGCAGAATGAGTAATACCACTAGGTACAAACAATCCAGGAAATTTCTGGGGTGTGTTAATGACAATTTCTTGATGCAGGTGCTTCATGAGCTGACTAGAGGGGATTTTCTGCAGGACCTGTTGATGCTTAAAAAATGAAACAACTAGCTGAATATGTAAAGGTTTACAGCAGCCTTGGTCAACAAAGATTGTGGACAGAAGTGAGCAACACATGTTAGAGTCAGAACCATGGAGTTTGGAAGAGCAGATTCTGGTTTGTTGGAAGGACCTGCTTCAGAGCATGTCATGGAAGACTGCCCTGCAGGGCCAAGGGGCCCAGGAGATCTGGCTAATCTTCGTGGATGACCAGAGCACAGGAACAATGCACAGAAAGTAAGGCAGGCCAGCCTGGATGAACAGGGAATTCTTAATTGAGCTCAAATTTTGAAAGGAATTATAGGTAAGGGAGAAACAAGGATGGGCTACTGAACAGTCAGGAATGCCAAAGTTCATCTGGGTTGAAAATTGAAAAGGATGTGAAAGTCAACAGGACAGGTTTCTGTAAGTACCTCAGCTGCAAAAGGAAAGTTAAGAAAATGTGAGCTTGGTCCTCAGAAGGACTTGGGACACAGAGACAAAAGGCATGGAAAAGGTCAAGGTGGTCAAACACTGGAACAGGTTGCCTAGAGAGCTTGTGGGTTTTCCACCCTTGGAGATATTCAAAACTCATCTAGACACAGCTCTAAGCAACCTGCTCTAAGTGGACCTGGTATGAGCAAGATGTTGGACTAGATGGCCTCCATAGGTCTCTTCCAACATACATGATTCTATGAAAATACTTTTGCGTATTCTAACGAATTGATTTAAGATGAAAATAAAATTAATTGAATTTGTTTGGGTTTTTTTTTTCCCGCTAACAAGATTATCTTCCTAACAGGTATCCTTTAGTTCATGAACATATAAATCTATAGCAATTAGTGGTTACCTCTATTCACAGATATTCTGAATCAGCTACATGTATCATTACCAAAATTTCTTGAGAGTAATGAAGAGGAGGTGATAAACCCTTTAATGAAGTTACACATAAAAGAAATGGTACTTTTGTTTTCTCTTCCTTTACCAAGTGCTGCTGAGACTGTATGATATTTGAGAGGCATTCTAAGGGAATTTTAAGCACATCTATGTATAAATTCTGGTTTGTGTTCTTAATCATCACATTTCCTTCCTTCCATAATTTAATTACAATATTTATAAACAAAGGAAAAGTCTATTTTACTTTCTTATTAAGATGTTTGGAACGCTACTTTAAATATTCAGTATTGGTATGGAAATTTACTAATAAAATACAGACTTGCTGTTGATATATGTACGCAGAAACCTATATATGGAATGTTAATATCTTTGAAAATTAACAGTTTCTCCTTTAGTAACCCAAGTCAAGCAAAACTGTTTTTAATATAAAAAACCAGGAGTGAAATCTGGAAACATTTCCTATGCAAAAAGGACCACAACTTTTCTGTAACCATGATTGTTTTTTCAGAATAGGAAATGGACGGTAGTCAGACATGTACAGTTAAAACAATTATTCCGTAAGTAACAGAATAATTATAGATTTCAGTTTGCTGTTTACGTTGTCACCTTTCCCTTCCACAAAGGAAAACAGAGTCTTTCTATTTCTTTTCAAGATCTTGTGTGAAAACAAGGAAAAAAGGCTGCTGAATGTCAGTGGAAGTTATTTTCTATTTTTATTCCTTTTTAGTTTACTTTTCTGGTTTATGTATAGAATTATTTTAATTACATTTCTTAAATTAGTAACCGTGTTGTACAAGAAAATAATCATATTGAACTTCCTGATGCAGAAATTTCCAGAATTTTTATCCCTTTAATATTTTCTTTTAAATAATATTCATCATACGGGTTTCAGTTCTGATATTTATTTACAGTAATAATAAAAATGTAGTTATTTTATAACATGATCATGGCAGAACACTGTTGAACTACTAAAAATACTTTGAAACTATGGAACAAATACAACAACAAAGGTTCAAAAACTGATGATCATGTAGGAATTTGTTTATTGAAACCTACTTACAGGTATCAAATTATGTAAAGATATTAAAACCATTTTGCAATATTAGCACACAAATTAAAACAAGGTCTTAACCTGAAAGAATCTGCAGCTATGACACAGTGATGAGAAAACCAAAAATAGTTATGGACTAGTGCAAAGGGTATCAACTATATCAGTAATAGAAGCATTAGTTAATAAGAAAGTGTTCAAAGTGCAATGCAAGCAGTGAGGAAGGATATGACATTTTCTTTTTAAACATCACTGTAGGTATGAACTTCCTCTTTATCCTTCTCTATAAACAAATCTATCATGATTTGAACTTTCCTGTAAAGGTGGTGAAGTCACAAAACTATATTTTAAATGGAGTATATTCAGTTATGTTCCAATTCACTATTTTCTGTAATAATTTTTCAGGTATCTGATACTAAGAAATCCCAGACTGTGCAATTCCTGCTAGCAGAGATGCTCATGGGTGCTCTTTTAGATGCTTTCCTGAGTCACAGCCAGATTTCTGCTATATATTTTCTGGAGAGCAAAATGGATTTTAGTCTGAATTCTCCCTCACATACTCCTCTCTTTACAAATATCTCTGATATCATCCAACTGAAAAGTTAAAAAAAAAAAAAACCATATTGAACTTTTGTGATAAGGAATCTAGAACTACTGTATCAGAATTAGGACATAAGAATTAAGAGGCATAACACTTTTCTGAATTAGGGCTGCAGTGAAAAGTTGGTATGCTGGGATCCCATAAAAATTAAAAGTTCCTTGAATACCAGTAAATAAAATTGTAAAGAAAACAGTATGTATGACCGTATGGTTAAAGCTTTGGTCTAACACTAAAAACATGCATTTTGATTCTTGATCATAGATAAAGCATGTCCTTGAGCAAAGGCGATTTTGATTCTCAAATTATTTAAACATAAAATTGCCAGATCCAGAGCCCATAGAATTACTGATAATTTTTTCATGTGCTTTGGATCAAACTCTTAATCATATCATGCCTTTTTCTTCCATTACTTCATAGTTTGTCCTTGCTTTCTTTGTCCTTTTCTACTCACATATTGTGAAAGGGGCTCCAATCTAAGTGACACTATATTACAAAAATAAATCATAAGGCTACTGCGAAGGCTTATGCAATGTATTCACTTACCTATTAATCCAATTTCCTATTAGTAGAAAAAGAAACAGTAGGACAAAAGACAGAAGCCTCTTAGCAGATGGTAAACATTTATGTCTAACACATCACTTGGTCAGATTTTAGAAAACAACACTCTGTGCAGGTTTGCTAGTCAGAAATCAAAATAAATCTTCCCACTGCACCTGCTTATGTTAAGCTGAGTACACAGTGGTGGTAAATAGACCTTAGCTAGGAAGAGCTTTACACCCATCTCATCTCACCTGCCAGGAGAATGCCTTATGTACTAGGAGACTTTGTTGTAACCCCAGGAACACTCAGACAGCAGAAAGAGCTTTGGCTTGTGTCTCTCTCCTCCTTCATTTGTGTATCCTAAGAAATATAAAATCCTGGGACAAACTGTCTTGGAAACACAGGAAACAGTTCCAGCCTCTGAATCATGGTTCCAAAGAGATATCTGATCTTATCTTATGCAAGAAACAGCAATATTATTATTTGACCTACAGTTTAGCACTCTAGCTGTTGTGTATCCCAATCTGAGAACTTAACTGTCTCCAGACAACTTGCATGCCTAATTTGCTCTTGGTGAATTACATGCCTGCAGCCAGGTGCCTTTTAAGTTTTGCAATGCTGAACATTGCAATGTCTAAGTATTCTTTTTGCATTTGTCCTCACTTCTCCAAAAAAGCTTCTCTCCTGTCCACAGAGGACATTTTAAAAGTTTGTTTGGTTGTGTTTTTTTTTTTTTTTTTTTTTTTTT
>WAAD01026292.1:0-23885 GCA_013389945.1 Fregata magnificens
CTGGATGGCCTTCACTTCTGCAAATTGGCTTGATTTCCTTCAGGAGTTTCTGCAACTTCTTGTATAGGACTCCATACAGCAGCCTTCCACCTCCTATGCTTTCCCACAAGACGACAGGACCCATCAGTGAACAGGGCATATTGCTTCTCATTTTCTGGCAGTTTATTATACAGTGGGGCCTTTTCAGCACGCGTCACCTCCTTCTCTGGCAATATTCCGAAATCTTTGCCTTCTGGCCAGTCCATGATGACTTCCAGGATTCCTGGGAGAGTGGGGCTTCCTGTTTGAGCCCATTGTGTGATCAGTATGACCCACTTACTCCCTGTGGCATCAGTTACATGATGTGTACAGGGAACCCTCCCTTTGAACATCCAGCCCAGCACCGACAGTCGGGGTGCCAGCAGGAGCTGTGCTTCAGCACCAACCACTTCCAAAGCAGCTCAAACCCCTTCACATGCTGCCAATATCTCTTTTTCCATTGGAGTATAGCGGGCCTCAGATCCTCTGTGTCCCTGACTCCAAAACCGTAGGGGTCAACCTCAAGTCTCTCCTGGTGCTTTCTGCCAGAGGCTCCAGGTAGGGCCATTCACCCTGGCTGCGGTGCAGAGCACATTTTTTACATCTTGTCCTGCCCAGACTGGCCCAAGGGCTACTGCATGAACTATCTCCTGTTTAATTTGTTCAAAGGCTTGTCGTTGCTCAGGACCCCATTTGAAATTGTTCTTCTTCCGGGTCACTGGATAGAGAGGGCTTACAACCAGACTGTAATTTGGAATATGCATTCTCCAAAAACCCACAATGCCTAAGAAACCCTGTGTTTCCTTTTTGCTGGTTGGTGGGGACATGGCTGTTATTTTGTTGATCACATCCATTGGGATCTGATGACATCCATCTTGCCGTTTGATTCCTAAAAACTGGATCTCCCATGCAGGTCCCTTGACCTTACTTTGTGTTATGGCAAAACTGGCCTTCAGAAGGATTTGGACTATTTTCTTCCCTTTCTCAAAAACCTTTTCTGCTGTGCTGCCCCATACGATGATGTCATCAATGTATTGCAGGTGTTCCGGAGCCTCGCCCTGTTCCAGTGCAGTCTGGATCAGTCCATGGCAAATGGTAGGGCTTCCACCTCAGAGGCAGTCGATTCCAGGTGTACTGGACACCCCTCCAAGTGAAAGCAAACTGTGGCCTGCACCCTGCTGCCAAAGGGATTGAGAAAAACGCACTGGCGATGTCAGTTGTGGCATACCACTTGGCTGCCTTTGACTCCAGTTCGTATTGAAGTTCTAGCATGTCTGGCACGGCAGCACTCAGCAGCGGTGTGACTTCGTTCAGGCCACGATAGTCTACGGTTAGTCTCCACTTTCCATTAGATTTCCGCACTGGCGATATGGGACTGTTAAAGGGTAGGCAAGTCTTGCTGATCCCTCCTTGGCTCTCCAGTCGACAAATCAGCTTATGGATGAGAATTAGGGAGTCTCGGTTGGTGCGATTGGCACCTGTTGCTCTTTGACCCTCAGCAACCCCACAACAGAAGGGTACTCCGAGAGACCAGGCAAGGCAGGCAGCTCTTTAATTTCCTCTGTCTCCAAAGCAGCTATACCAAAAGCCCACCAATACCCTTTTCGGTCCTTGAAATACCCTCTCCTGAGGCAGTCTATGCCAAGGATGCATGGAGCCTCTGGGCCAGTCACAACAGGGTGCTTCTGCCGCTCATTCCCAGTTAGGCTCACTTCAGCCTCCAATAGAGTTAGCTGTTGGGGAATACAGATGGGTTTTGCCCTTTATAGCTTGATAGCATTAGGGTACACTGTGCACCGGTGTCCACTAGAGCCTTATACTCCTGTGGGTCTGATGTGCCAGGCCATCGAATCCACACAGTTCAATAAACCCACTTTTCCCTTTCTTCCAGCTGGCTGGAGGCAGGGCCCCTCTAGTGCTCGTCATAGGAGTTGTTACTCACTTCTTGTAAATGCAAATCAAAAAGTCCCTTTATTAAGACCCGAAGTAGGATCAGCTCTTCTACTCTGTCTGCTGAACTGCCTACTGGAAACTGGAGCAGCAGTCTTCCTGGAAGAACCCCCTTCTGTGACTGTTTTTCCTTGCAACTCACGTACCCGTGCCTCTAGGGTCAAGGTAGGTTTTCCATCCCTCATGTCCTCTCCGTGGTTATGTAGGTAAAACCACAGGGTGGCTGGTGGTGTGCACCCACTATATCCTCTCTCTTGAGCAGAGGAACGCTTACTCCTAATAGCTGAGATACTGGTCCACACAGGTGGGGAGTAGGGCATATCCTCTTTGAATTGCTGGAACTCCCAGGACAGTTTTTCCACAGCTCAGACACAAGCCCATAGGGAGGAAGAGGGACTTTCTTCATATTGCCAGAGTTGACCAGCCAATTCATCCACTGTTTGTCCCTCTCTGTTTTTCCAAGTCATTACTGCCAATGAGTTAGCATGCGATGATGGTGCGTTCCGTACAAACTTCCACCACGTGGGTTGTGTGCACCTGATTTCATCTGGATCTTTGGATAACTGCTTGTTGTCCAGGTCATCATAGATCAACACAGCTAATTCCCTCAGGTACTGGATACCTCTCTCCATGGTGGTCCAACTTGCCTAGGTGACATATAACATCTTCCTTGAAGGGATACCTTTCCTTCACGCCTGACAGGAGTCACCTTCAGAGGCTGAGGGCTTGTGCCCCTCTTCCAATCGCTTGGTCAATGCCCCCTTCCCTAGAAGGGGATCCCAGCTGCTTGGCTTCCCTACCCTCTAATTCCAGGCTACTGGCCCCATTATGACAGCATCAGAGCAGCCAGGTGAGAAATTGCTCGCCTGGACGACGGCGGAAATCTTTTCGCATATCTCACAGCTCACTCAGGGATAGGGATCGGGTGGTTACTGCCTCATTTATGAGTTCTGCCTCTTCCTCCTCCTGTTCTCGTGATGGCCCTGCTTCGGAGTAGCCTGCTTCGTCCACTTCTTCCTCCTTCCCCTTCTTAGTAGGAGTTTCTTCCCCCACTAAACGAGCTGGCTTTCGCATCCAGTATTTATTCTTGTGTATAGGGGTGACTGATACTGGCACGGGTTGGTTCTCTGGTTCAGCGGCAGTACCTCTTGCCGGGGTTGGAGTAGCTGCAGTGCCTGTCACAGGGGTTGGAGTAGCTGCAGTGCCTGTCATTTTGTTGTCAGATCCAGAGACCTTCTTTTCCCCTTGAGGGTACTGAACAGTGTTGAACAGGGCTCGGTAGGCATTGCAGTGATTTGTGTCTGTCTGGAATTGCCAGGGTGACAACATACTTTTTCCAAATACTTTACTAGTTTTTCAGGATTCTGCACTTGTTCAGGGGTGAAGTTCCAAAACACTGGAGGTGCCCACTGTCCTAGGTACTTGCCCATACTATCCTACACACCCTGCCACTCATAACTATTCAGCCTCGGGGCAGATCTCTGGGTGGTATTCTTAAATAGTTGTTTAACCTTAAACAAGACGTGAAACACATTCAGGAGACATAGCAATAGGAACATGCTGGTTTGAACATCCCAAGGATATTCAAAATTCCTAAGACCTATTGTAACCAGCCTGGAAGAGAAGCAGAAGGTAAAGGAGCAGGGGAAAGTGACCCCCTTATCTCCACCATAGATTGGCTCTTTGAGGAGAAAAGGTAAAGAGTGTAATTATTAATAGTTTCCAAGAGATGGTTCCCGAAGTAGGGAGACGATGGCAGTGCTGAGTACAAATACCAGATTAGTCTCACAACCAGTAATTTTATTATAAGTCAGTGTTACACGGTACAGCAAAATGATAACCTTAATCCAGCCCCTAGAGATGATAAACAGCACAACAGGGAATATATACAGCAAGTAAGGTGTTACATAACACAATTCTGGGAACAAGCACAACAACTCTGAGAACAAATAAATCGACATTGTGACCAGAGACTATTAACCTAATATAATGAATGCTTATAACAAATTTGTTTTAACACGCTCTGGTCAGATCTGTCGTTATCTCAATTCTTCAAGCCCCACACTGGGTGCCAAAAGGTTGTGGTTTAAGCCGGCAGGCAGCTAAAAACCACACAGCCGTGCGCTCACTCCCCCCAGTGGCATGGGGGAGAGAATTGGAAAAAAAGGTAAAACTCGTGGGTTGAGATAAATACAATTTAATAGGACAGAAAAGGAAGGGGAAACAATAATAATGATAAAAGAATATGCAAAACAAGTGGTGCACAGTGCAATTGCTCACCACCCACTGACTCATGCCCAGCCAGTTCCCAAGCAGTGGCCATGCCCCGCCTGGCCAAGTCCCCCCAGTTTTTTGTTCAGCATGATGTCATATGGTATGGAATATCCCTTTGGCCAGCCTGGGTCAGCTGTCCTGGTTGTGCCCCCTCCCAGCTTCTTGTGCACCTCCAGCCTTCTTGCTGGCAGGGCAGTATGAGAAGCTGAAAAGTCCTTGACTTAGTGTAAGCACTGCTCAGCAACAACTAAAACATCAGTGTGTTATTAACATTATTCTCATCCTAAATCCAAAACACAGCACTATAGCGGTACTAGGGAGAACAGTAATGCTATCCAAGCCAAAAACAGGACAAGTCCCAAGAAGCATGCTTTTATTCTAAAAGCCTATGGACAACAGCTTGGAATTTTTGAGTTAGAGACCTTGGAATGAGGATTAAAGCAATACTACCCAAATAGAAGTACCATCTTGGAATGTCTTTGCCATTTAGATGAAAAAGACCCCTGTAAGCTGCTGCTCAGAGAGGTATGATCACTCAAGCTGAGAGAGCACAAGCCACCTAGTATTACACTAGGCACCAGCAATACCTGGAACTCCAAGCAGGAATGAAATGCGATAGCAGTGCAGATCCCCAGGAACTGGTACAGTATAGTCCCCAGCTTGATAAGGCGTTTGCTCAGGCAGTGCATTCTGTATCACCTTCCAGTTTTATTATGTTGCTATGTTTTACTAATTTTTAGCTATGAGCTTTGGGTTTTGGGGGCAGTGGCCACAGCACTAAGGTTCATCCCAGAAAGGACAAGTTGTATTTTCATGGCTAGACACTGCTGCAAAAAATAATTATTCTGAAGTGTAGTGTTATCCAACAATGACAATTATAATAATCAGCCACTCCCAAATTATGATTTTATTGGTAACAAATGGACTTTTAATTTAGGCCCAGTTGTATGATTTGGCTACAGTCCTGCAAATACTTATCCAGATACTTAACTTTAGTGTCAGGAATGGTTCTACTGAAATCACATGTGCAAATGTTTGTCGGATCAAGGCCTTGAATAATTCTAAAACAATTATCTCCTTCCCCAAATATCAACTCATTTGTGTGGAATAGTTTCAGTAAGATGTTCTGCTACACTCTCTCATTACACAGCCTAAAGCATTATGTATATCATAAATTCTTTAGAAGCCTTTCTTTCAGAATTTTTCAAAATCTTACATAAAATGAGTATTTAGTTGAATCTGGAACTTGCCGTCTTTCAACAGTATTAAGTTATGCAATTGCAATGAAGTAATTTTAAGGACATGTTTTTGATAAAAAATTGCTAAAACTTTTTGCATTGTAGTATTAAAGTACATGGTTTTCGTAGAGGAGATACGATGTTGTGTGTGTGGAGATGTGTGTGTATAGAAGGGCTTTGGGCAAATTGAAAAAAGTATCTATCAGCCTAAAGCAATAGAGACAACTGTAGCTCCCACCACATAACATCTCTCCCCTCTTTTGCAGACACTTGAATAAATGCTTTCTTTTTTATTGAGAGTAACCATATTTACTGATGTTACCAAACTTAAGCATCAAGTACTTAAGTAATGCAGAAGTATTTGTTGGATTGGGACTTAATTTGTATAATGATTGTATATAAACTGAACCCTTTAAGTCTTATGATTTTTTTTGTGCTTGTGTCATACAACTTTTCCCATGAAAAGTGTACAATAGTTTGATGCTGATATTTATGAAGGGGAGGTAGGAAGTAGAAAAGTAAAGCTGATGTTTAGTACTACTACTTCTCTATTTTCTTCAGGTTTTTTGCTGTTAGAGTTCCTTTACCAAACACTTCAGTCTGCTTTGCTTGAGGATGGAATAGTCACGGCACTGGTATTACACAGAAATAAAACTTTCCTAGCCCTTGTTTCTGCAGCAGTAGGCATGTTACCATGCCAGTTATACCTTGTCTTCTGGATCCTGTGATAATATAAATGCTAGGCTAGGTGAATGAGAGAACAGATGTGAGATGATGTCAGCATTAAGGGAAGTGTAACTGCACTGATTTGGCATTCACTGAGTTTGTAAATGAGTCTCTGTGTACCCTGAGGGGAGAAGTAGGTCATAGCTGGCAAAGAAAGCAAGTAAGATAAGACAAAGCTCTCTCTCACCCATCACTGAAAGTTACCTGTTCCGAACCACCTTGATGAGTAACTTGCCTTTGGGCTTGATCCTTGATCAGTTTGGCGTGGAGGCTGCCTCAGAAATTAAATCTTTCTCCTGTTGGTCTCACAGATGATGAGGTTCCAGTTATGTTTGTGGTGGGGGGCAGACCAAGTTGTCCAGTGTCCAGAAATGAGATTCATCCTTATGAAGGCATAGAAACCAAAGTTTCTTGAACACCGAGATTCACAGAGATTGCCATTTTGGAAGCATGAGGAAAGGGCAGGAACTGCTTCTGGGAACAGGGAGTATGATCAGATAGCTATAGCTGGGATCTAGGTAACGAGACCTTTGAGTTGTGTGCTGGGATACAGTAATGAAGTAGTTTACAAATTTAAGCAAATCATGCAACTTTTCTGTAGTCTTACTCTATATATGTCATGACTGGGACAGCTACCTACATCTGAGTTTGACTAATTTGGTAGTGGCTGATAAATGCTGGAGATCTGTAAATTAAAAACACTTAATGAGGTGCTAATTATGAGTATGACATGGTAAAATAATGTGAAATCCTGAAGGATTTTCTTCTCTTCCTAAGGATGTGTGTTTGCCTTTCAGTTTTGCTCGTGGCTGTCTATGTGGGCTGAACTTTGTGATATATAAGATTCTTATTGGAACAAGTAAAGTCTATGCAGGCGTCTGAAAGCAATATTTGACCTGCTGACAAGAAAATACAGGATCCATATGCTTGGTGCAATATGGAAGTATTGCCTGCACTCGTGCTGAAGTTGTGCAAAGACAAGGATTTGGAAGAAGGCCAAAAGAAGTGCAGGTTCAACCTTGTGACCTGACAAGGGTCTCGGGGAATAAATTCCAGTCCTACAGTGTCCCTGCATAAAGCCTCACTATATTGACTTTAACCTGCAACAGGCACACACAATTACAGGAAGATTAACAGAGAAGCAAAAAGTGCATTGTGAAGAAAGAGGCGGCAGATAGCTTGGGAATCCGTCTGTATCAGTGCTACAGAGTAGTGAAATGTGGCTCTCATCAGGCAGCTCAACCAATTTTAAACTCTCAGGAGAAGTGGCAGTAATGCAAATCACAGTTTACATTAGTGCCAGGTGTCTGCAATAAGACTTTGTAGGGTACAGTTACCTTGGCATAGTTATTATCAGAAACGTTTGTGACTAACTGGCCCTAGTGGAGATAACACCTAAGTATGTATCTGTGATGGGGTGAAGAGTATGGGTTTGCAGTACTGCTGCTGGGTGTTTTTAAAAATTGAGTGCGGGGCACTGTGGAAGAGTAATTGGTAGCAGAATAAGGGGTTCACGTGGTGTTATTTAGGCCTAGCGCTGAAAAGGGACAATGTGAAAGCTCATGATAGGAGAATAGCATCTGGGAAGGCTGTAAGTTCCTCAGCATATGGAGGCTTCACGTTGCCTCTTACTTGTTGCTTGTACATATGTAGAGTAGTGTGAACTGCCGAGTGCCAGAACTTTACTTCTTTCTGGGCAAGACAGAAAATGTGAAAAGAAAGGGCAGGACAGGCATCTTGGAACATCCTATATGCCTGAAGGCCAGAGACAGTACGGATCATAGCTGAACACATTCTTGATATCTTGAAGTACATGTTTTTAGAATAAAACAAATGCTTACTGAATACTGATAAGGTGAAAAACTTTCGTCTAGAGTAGAAAAGCCCATTGTGTAGAAACAGATATATGTGGAAGAATATTGTAGCAGAAGTATTTCTTAGGTTATTTGGATGGAATATTTAAAATAAATCATTATAGGGAATGGAGAAAAAAGACCCAGTGCCAGATTCATCTCTGCATGTCATTCCATGTGTGCAATTTAATACGCTTATGCCAAGAAAGACTTCAGGTAGTTTTTGCTCTGCTTATACTAATGGAACTAACTTAATTCTGTGGAATTGGTACTGCTAAAATAAATTTGATTTGAAAAATTTGAAGATTTTGGAAAAGCATTAATTAATATCATTAAAGTGAAGCATTCACTTCAGTTTTAATGTGCCAACTGTTGACAGAAAAGCTTCTAATGTGTCATTACTGTTTGTGGTGTCTGTCTTTCTGAAATAAATAAAAGTCAAAATTTTTTTTAGAAAAAAAGATTTTAAGCGTACAGCCAAGTGATCATTTGTGTCAGGATGTAGACTCTGGCAGGGAAGTTGTGTTGTGTTGTGTCAGGGAGTTGTGGTCAACTGTACAGACTTTCCAGCAGTTTGAGGAAGGAGGGATTTTCTTTCGTTTTTCAGTCTTTTTGTTGTCGTTGTTGATAGCATTCAGTGAAAAGACCAACAGATTTTTTTTAAGGATACTTACACAGCACTGTGATACATTCATTTCATTTATCATAGACAGAAAGAACTGCCACACCAGAGTTATCAAAATCACATTTCTGTACATATTGGTGCCTCAGCTGTTCTGCCTTCAATGGCTGTCTCCAGTCAATCTGCGAAGAGTCCTGTAAACCTGAAGCCAGATGTGGTCTGTTTTCTACATTTATTATCAATCATGGATACAGCATCTTGCAGTCATGTAGCTCTATGTTCCTGCCTGTCTGACCATAGAGCAATGCTGTAAGAGCATCAGATTTCATGAGGAATTTGCAATATCCAGATTCACTGCATGGTATTATTTACAGTGTTGTATCTCTGTGTGGGAAGTATATAGGGAAATGCTGCATGCTCTCAACATGCTGCCAGTTTAATCTATTCTAATAAGGGTTTGTGAAAACTAATTATGAGCCAATTTGGTTCCCAGTGAAACTAGAACTGAAACTCCTTTTGATGATGTGGATTGAGCTCCTGGTATGTCACAGTTAGTTTTATTGTAGAGGGTTCTGTTGGGTCATGGTGAGTCTAATCTAAGGGAAATTACTCACTCTTTATCAGAATATCACCATATGTTGAGTACACAAATACATTTGTTTTTCATATTTGGTGAATGAATAATTACCCAAGTACACAATGATAGTAATTAATTGTAAATTACATTCATTAGTGGTTTTGATTATCTTGGCATGGAGAGCTTCCATTAAAGTGTTCACAGCTTTTATCAGACAGCATTAAGGTGGTTGCTCAATAAATATGCACTGATCAAGATTAGACCAAATGAAAATAAGCACTCCGTGTATCATCATGTAACAATATGAATTTGGTAAATGGATGGATGTCCTAGCTGCAGGAGAATAATAACAGAAAGACATAAAGGAAAAAAAATACACCTTAGCAGCGAAGCATTATGTCTATATTCTTTCAGTCAGTAATATCACTACTAGCATTAAAGATAAATGAAATACATACCTAACTATAACAGAGTGAAACAAAATCAGACATGAAACAAGCCTTCTGTTTGTTCTCTGTCTCTAAAATGATGTTGTTTATCAGAAACAATTCCAGCAATTAAAACATTTAGTAATCTAACATTTATTAGCAGGGTTAGACATTAATCTGAGCATTCCTCTGTGCTATCAAGTCCGTTCGCAATGAAATGCCTTGGACCAGTACTAGCCAATGTGACTCTTTAGAAGATGGGTCTAAAGAGTTGACAAAGCAATGAGTATATTTGTATGCTGTTTAACTCATGGAACAGCTCCTGGCTTACTAAGCAAACTGATGTCTTCAAACAGTGTGACAGGCAAACGCCTGAGTCAGTCCGCTTGGGTGCAATTAGAGCAGGCCTGGTGCTACTGCAGTGAGGTACCTTGGGTGTGCTTTGGGAACACATGGTTCAAGAGTATGTAAGCTGACCTGAAAGAAACAGCCCAGGGCTGCACCAGGTGGGAAGGATGACACAGAACAAAGGGAGCTTGAAATTTTTCTTTATGCACTATGGCACCATTATTGATGAAGATGAAATATGAGGTGGAATTTCTCAGTAGTTACAGTATGAGAAAAAAGCTTTGAAGTTGCATACTAAGATGATTCTACAGTGCTCCTTCAGAGCATATCATTCTTGGGTAAGTATGTTAATGATGTATGTTTTTCACTTCTAGTTAAAAAAGACAGTTTTTGAATATTTTGTCCTGTGTCAGGACAAGTATAAAGAAATAACTGCACAGAGATTGATCACAGTGCACAGGGCTTCAAATGTGGAGAAAGAAACCCCAAGAACATTCAGATGCCTGTCTTTCCTTTTACGTCATCATCCATCAGAATAGATAATGCAGTTCACGTAAAATCAAGAGTTTTATTTCCTATGAGTATTTTTTTATTTCTTTCATATCCATAATTTGTTGACAGGGTTGTCTCTAACTGCCAGGTTTAGTAAAAATACATAATTAAATGTTCTGATAGGCAAGATGATGGTTAGGTTTACTGCTGGCATGAGATCATAAACTAATTTAAAAATTGTTGTAAAGCACTTGGAGCACAGATGGCATTAACGTAATATATTGAGTATTAACATATTAACATAAGACACAATATTGATGGATAAAAATTCAAACTAGACAAATGAAAGTACACATTAGACCATGGAATAATGTCTTCAAATATATGACATGGAATAGACCTGCAATTTTCTCTAAATAAATAACACTTAAGCTTCCCACTGTAGAGAAACAGGTTTGGTTGTCACCATGTAAGCATTATACATGAGGCTGAGTGATATTAAAATGAATGAAAGGTTGATTTTAATACCAGTTCTCTACCTCATGCTACTCTTTCAATATTTCACAAAGTGCGTGATGCAGTTGACTTTGAAAGATACTAATTAAGAAGAATTCAGTAAGGGATATTGGAGTAGAGTTTATGCCGCTTCTAAAATCCAGGCCTGGCAGGGGTGGCTAGAGGTACCTTTTGCCATTTTAAAATACTTTCCTTTGTAGGTTACTTAGGACAGCAACACAGCTCACAAAGAAATTAGAAAAGGCCTAAGACTGATTTTTAGAAAAGCAGTCAGCTCATAGATATCCTGGGAACTGTTCCACTAGTTGGAACTGTCAAGCAGAGAATGTAAAATGTCTTCCTCTGGCTTCTGAGGAGGTTTGCCGTATACCATTGCCTCATCCTGAGAGGGCTACTTAGAGGCAAGTGAGCCCCATGCGGACTGATCCACAGCTGGGTCAGCGAAGCACTGTTCCCCAGTTCTGTTAAAAATGATGAAGATCTTTCAGAACTATCAATTTAGTTCAGTAGTTGAAATCATTGGCTTTTCTTGGATCTTAAAAAACTATGTTCTTAAACTTTCACATGTAGAAGACCTGGCAATAAAACTACAAGCTTTGCTAGTTCTAGGTAAAGGTCTCTGGTAAAATGATTGCATTTATTATATGCATTATGTTTTCTGGAGACATAAACAAATGCAGGCTAATGCAAATATGTGCATCTTCAGGCTAATGATTTCAGCTGCAGTGCTTCTGTATAGTGCAGAACCTCCATGCACTCATTGTCTTACCCTTCAAGTGTAAAATATATTAAGTTGTAGAAATTAGTGTATTTTTCTCAGTATCTGAGTCTTTCATTCTGTCAAAGTGGAAATACTTTTGAAGTTCTGTTTTACATTAAATTTTTCCTTGGA
This sequence comes from Fregata magnificens, assembly GCA_013389945.1. Classification (NCBI taxonomy): domain Eukaryota; kingdom Metazoa; phylum Chordata; class Aves; order Suliformes; family Fregatidae; genus Fregata; species Fregata magnificens. The sequence continues at coordinate 11,935 of WAAD01026292.1, forward strand.
TACCAAGGTACTCTATATTCATGGGAGTTTGGCAGTTATGTACTTTGGCATACAGCTGCAGACCTAGCTGTTTGTGTTTGGAAGGAAAGACAGATCATGGTGTGACTGGTGTGGAATCAGGCAATCCAACTGTGGGGACTATTACCTCCATATCATCTACTCAGTGCCTGGTCCCTTCCCAGTAAGTCTGTGTTTGCTGTCTGCATCTCTAAATGCCTATACAGCTTTTAAGACCTCTATCCTTACCATCTTTAAGCTAATAAAGTAGGAAAGAGATGCCTTAAAATGGAAAACAAAGCTTTTTCAAGCTTCTCAGCTTACTATTCCAGATCTAGGAAGAGGTTTTTCATAAGATTTTTCTAGCTATTGAGTGTGAATTACATCTCTCACTTTTTAAGACATTAACTGATAAGATGAAGGTTATTTCCTTTCTAAGTTGCAGTTGGTAGAACACATACAGATATTGTGTGTGCCTGTATACAGCTGGGAAGGAGGTTCTGGCAAATATTTGGGCCTTAGAATATTTATTTTTACATTAATTTTTATATGCTATATCATTTAAATGTGCCTGGCAGTCACTTTGGAAATCTGCCAACCTACACAACTACATTGATTAACAACAAGAGTATGACTGTAAGTGTACAGGCAGTAGAGAATAAGACAGCTGTCTTAAATTTGATCCTCACATCACTGACTAGATTTCTGTCATGTTCCTAGGTCCGTCCTCTTTGTGGAAGTAGTTATTGTCAAATAAATCTGAAAATTGAGTGGTCTTGTTATCACAATGAACTGTGTAAGCTCTGATAAAATAGAATCAAATTATTGAAGAGTCTACAAATTATAAAGCAATTAAAATGGGCAAAATCAGAGTTGAATTATTAGGCAACCTGTATTATGAAGGGCAAAATAAGAGATTGCAAAATGGATCAGACCAAGGTGATTAAATCTGTATCTCATTCTAACAGCAACCACGCCTAGCTGCTTTGGAGGATATTTAACTGCTACCTTATAAGTGAAAACAGATCCCTGTGTTCCATGGTATTTTCATATACTTCTGAATATTCTTATTCCTGAGAGCACACTGACCTTTTCTAAATGCTGTCAAAATACTAATTTCAGCTGCCTCAAGGCAACAGTTTTTACAGATACAAAATAGAGTGCTTTTTAAAGTATTAAATATTGATAGCTTTATTATTACAGGAATCTCTTTATTATGAAGAGGATTGCTTCTCATTATGAAGAGGAGTTATATGTATAGTCTAACCATTGTATTCATCTTCTCTCTAAACAAAACAGTCTTAATCTTTTTTTGTATGCTCTTATGGCAAGTTTTTTTAAAATTCCTTTAAATTAGAGTTCTCAAAATAAATAGTGAATGTTCAGTGAATACAAAATTTCTTTTTTTTTCCAATTCTTTGCTTACCAAACTAAAAACATACAGACTAGTCAAAAATCAGTGCCATTGCAGAAGCCAACTTTGAGAGCCAGTGTTGTTCTTTGTTTACTTATTGCTGTGCCTGAAAGGACAACAGAATGAGGATGTAGTGGGCATGTTGGGTTCAGTCCAAAGATTGTGCTTGAGGGTATGTCATGAAATCATATAACATTGATGGTTTAGTGAAAAAGGTGAGAAAGAGGGCAGGAAAAGCTTGATTTATATGCTTTATTTTCTGATATGTTTTATCTGTACACTTTCTCTTCTGGTCCTGTAAGCACAGAATCTCCTCATACAAAAGCATAAGAAACCAAAATGGACTTTTTCTCCAAGCTGTGAAAGGTAACAGATTTAGGACTTGGTAGATCTATGAGGAAAAAATTTAGGAGAGGTAGACTACAAAAAGTGAACTTCCAAGGTGCCAGCATGTGTCCTGACTCCTGACACTCCCAGCTCAAGCACAATTGCTGATTTCACTTAGCAGGGCAGGGCACTGGGAAAAGAACTTGCTTTCTGCAGCTGAATTCCTTGAGTAGGAGCTGCTTGTCTTTGCTCGTTAAGTTTCTGAATTCACAGAATGGGAGGAAGATAGTGCTCAGAATTTTCTGGAAGATTGGATTTGCAATAGGAAACTCAGAAAAATGTGCTTCCATATTAAGAGTCCCCCTGCAACAGAGACAGTTTAAGATGTTCATGTTGGCTTTCCCCACCTCGAAGCCAGTTGTTCCCACCCTCCTGCTCTAGGCTTCATCTCTTTTGGCTGTGCTGACTCAGCTGTTTGTTGGGCTGTGCTTCTAAGCAGATCTGTGAAATAATCCAGTTTAAAAAGAAACACATTTTTGGTCTTTGAAAAACTTATATCTCATTTCACTGATCTGTTTTAGAATGTAGCCACAGAAACAGCCAAACCAGCACAGCTGAAGGGACAGGGACAACTGATTGGGAGTTCAGTGAGCAACTGAAGGGGAGTGGAAAACTTGTTCAAGTACCCTTGTACCATTGTAGTTTTCAGCGCAAAAACGAACATCCAGAAAACCATAGGGATGGGATTTTCTTATCTTTCATTTAGTTGTAGTCATGTGCTCATTAGCAAAAGTCTTTTGCCTTGATTAATTGGGTGTAGTTGATAAATGTAGCATTTTGTAGATATTCCATTGGAGGTGCTCATAACAGGCACAGTATAAATTCTTCAGGCTATTCCAGATGAGTCTAGAATTCAGCAAAACTGAGCAGGTAAACATTCTCAGAGAACTTGAGTTCATTTACAGTGGTTCAATTTAGTAGTCAACTGAGAGAAAATTTTCACCGAGACATAGCTCTATAAAAACAACCGCACAGAGCAGTTCTTGAATTTGTGAGTCACATAAATACGAAGTTTATACACCAAATAATTTCAAAATAATGACTGGGTAAAAAACTTTTCCAAAATTGGGAAAAAATATCCCTTCCACTCCATATTGAAGTACCCACAGGTAAAACATTTTGTCTGCTTAATGGCAAACTTCACTCAAGATATATTCTTAGCCTATAGAATCATAGAATCATTAAGGTTGGAAAAGACCTCTAAGATCATCAAGTCCAACCGTCAACCCAACACCACCATGACTCCTAAACTAGGCCCTGGAGTGCCACGTCTACACCTTTTTTGAACGCCTCCAGGGTTGACGACTCCACCACCTCTCTGGGCAGCCTGCTCCAATGCCTAACCACTCTTTCAGTAAAGAAATTCTTCCTGATGTCCAATCTAAACCTCCCCTGACGCAACTTGAGGCCATTCCCTCTCGTCCTATCGCTAGTTTCTTGGGAGAAGAGTCCAACACCCGCTTCCCTACAACCTCCCTTCAGGTAGTTGTAGAGAACAATAAGGTCTCCCCTCAGCCTCCTCTTCTCCAGACTAAACAACCCCAGTTCTCTCAGCCGCTCCTCAGAAGACTTGTTTTCTAGTCCCTTCACCAGCCTCGTTGCCCTTCTCTGGACACGCTCCAGCACCTCAGTGTCCTTCTTGTACTGAGGGGCCCAAAACTGAACACAGTACTCGAGGTGCGGCCTCACCAGTGCCGAGTACAGGGGCACGATCACTTCCCTACTCCTGCTGGTCACACTATTCCTGATACAAGCCAGGATGCCGTTGGCCTTCTTGGCCACCTGGGCACACTGCCGGCTCATGTTCAGCCGGCTGTCGACCAGCACCCCCAGGTCCTTTTCTGCCGGGCAGCTCTCCAGCCACTCTTCCCCAAGCCTGTAGCGTTGCATGGGGTTGTTGTGACCAAAGTGCAGGACCCGGCACTTGGCCTTGTTGAACCTCATACAGTTGGCCTCGGCCCATCGATCCAGCCTATCCAGATCCCTCTGCAGGGCCTTCCTTCCCTCGAGCAGATCGACACTCCCACCCAGCTTGGTGTCATCTGCAAACTTGCTGAGGGTGCACTCAATCCCCTCATCCAGATCATTGATGAAGACATTGAACAAAACCGGCCCCAGAACCGAGCCCTGGGGAACACCGCTCGTGACCGGCCGCCAACTGGATTTCACTCCATTCACCACCACTCTCTGGGCTCGGCCATCCAGCCAGTTTCTTACCCAGCAAAGTGTACGCCCATCCAAGCCGTGAGCTGCCAACTTCTCCAGGAGAATGCCGTGGGAGACTGTGTCAAAGGCCTTACTAAAGTCCAGGTAGACAACATCCACAGCCTTGCCCTCATCTACTAGGTGGGTCACCCGGTCATAGAAGGAGATCAGGTTGGTCAGGCAGGACCTGCCTTTCATGAAGCCATGCTGGCTGGGCCTGATCCCCAGGTTGTCCCGCACCTGCCCGGTGAGCTCACTCAAGATGAGTCGCTCCATGATCTTCCCGGGCACCGAGGTCAGGCTGACTGGCCTGTAGTTCCCCGGCTCCTCCTTCCGGCCCTTCTTGTAGATGGGCGTCACATTGGCTAGCTTCCAGTATAGACCACACAAGTCCATGTTTAAGAGAGTGAAAGAAGACTCATCGGATATGAGCTTACAGTTGACAATGCCACCTTACTCTGAAATAGCTATGAAATACATCATCCAGAGCAGAACTTCAACAAATTATTAGCAACAAGACTCTAATAATTATTATTAACCCCATGGAGAGCAGTATGGCTTGTGTGTATATACTTGACATCTTTCTACAAGAATAATTTCATTCCCTTAGGCACCGTGGCACTATTATGATGCAGTAACAGAAAAAAAGCATTGTAAGAAGTGATTGCAGCAGCCAATTTCAAATATATTTGCTGTTTTTTCCTTATTCCATAGGCAGAAAGGGAATATTCTCTCCTGCCTCCCAGCTGCCATTGCTTGCTTTGAAAATCAAGCCAAATTCTGCATCTCCAACCAATGCTCAACAAGTAAAATGGAGAAAAATACATCAGTCACATTTAATAGGCTATCATCTCATATGTGACTTTACAAAAAAAACCCCCAAAATGTAGATATGTTTGTGTTCCTACAAAACTTAAACCATTCTCCAATTTTATGTTTCACTTTTCTAAAATTCAGGAATGTAAGAACACTTGGGGCACTAAAGAAAATGTACTTTTATAACTCTGAATCATCTCATCATGTGTCTGTTACAGTAGCCAGAGACTGCACTTTACATGAGACATACAACATGGCAATGTCGATCAGAATTTGTTTTTGTCACTAAGATTTGTATTTTAACATTTTCAAGCCAGTTCTGTATTTCTTGATTACCAAATAGCAAATCCACCACATACGTTTTATAATCACATTCTATATACATATAACATTATAAGGAGTTATATTAAACGTATAACAAGATAAGTAGAATTGTATTTTAAAACCTTGCTTCTCCTACATAGTGTTTAAGGCAAAGAAAACTGTTACATATACTTCTGTAAAAAGTGTTTCTTAAAATTGACTTTATTTGTTTTACAGTTTAGAAAACTCTGCAGGTAGTCTTAAGAGCCTGTTCAATTCATTATCATTAAATCAACAACCAGAGCTTCTTTCTGCCAGTCCCTGGCAGGATTAATGGATTTTGGCATGATTTGTGCATTTAACAGTGAAAGCTCTTGCTGGGTAAGCTAGCAAGCTTGACTAATTCTCAGTTGTGCTAACTTCATAAACCTATTTTAAGGTTTTAACTTTGACTAAAGATTAAAGGTAATGACTGCACGCTGCTACCTTTGAATATATGATACTCTAATACGATTATGGTTAATAAGTGTACATAAAATATCAAATCTATATTGTATGGTACACATGTGAAAATATGTATGCAATGGATATTTTACAACATCCTGTAAACTGTCATTTTTGATGGTTTAAAATGAGATTCCACAAAACAATTGATGTATTAATATTAAAATACCTGCATATATTTAAATGTGCTTGAATTATTAAAGGCTACATGGAATTAGTAAACTCCATAACAGGAACAGATCATTTGTATTTCAAAACAACTCACACTTGAATCAGAAAAGTGAACAATTATGATTTGATTTGATTTAAAGCTGGCTTGCTCAGCAAAGCCATTTTAACCTGTAAAGCATTCCAGTTACTTTTGGGTTTTTCACCTTTCCAGACAACCCTAGAATCAGTATTCAGAAAAGCCTAAAGAAAGGAGAAAAGAGAGGAAAAAATATTTTCAGCCTGTCTGACAAGACTACATAAAAAGCTTGTGATCAAAGGGTCTTAAATACACGTTACTGGTGTGACAAACAACATTTTTGTCCCTTTATTAGATTTATTTTTCTTCTGAAAACTGCAGTGGCCAGTGTATAGTTTGTGAAAGAAAGCTGGCAGGGTTGTATTCTTTGATTCCTAATTAACACCTTCAGTCTCAAAAGAGAACTAACAGAAATACCATAAAATGTTGCAGCTGCATTGTTATTCCGCTTGGTTGGTTTGTTAAAAGTCGGCTGGGCATTGGCAGCTGCAATAAAGGAAAAGCTCAATGGATGTTTTGTATTGTGCCCACTGAAGTGAAAGAAGGCAACCATTTTATTTTCAAATGGGCAGCTGCATAGTGATGTTTAAATGGAGCTAAATGTGAGATTTACTGTTAATTTATAGTAATTGGTTATAAATAAACTAGCAGTATAGCTTGGCTTTCATCTATTAAAGCCATAGAATACAAATTGAAGGGAAATGAGTTATGAAGGGTAAAAAGTGAATAGTAAAATACTAAAGTGATAGAAAATGCTGCTTGAAGCAGTTACTTAGAAGGAGTAATGGTATTCAGTTTTGCAATGTAATGCAGCAGCCACCTTGGAAGCAACTAGCCATGCCATTCTTTAGATCGTGCTTTGAGAAGTAAAGGTAGACTTTGCCCCACTATAGTGAAAACCAAAATTTTAAGGCTGAGATCAGAACCAAATGCAACCTGCCTGGAGAGCATAGGTTTGTATTTTGGGTAGTAGAATAAAGGAGGCATTTAACTCTGGTCAGATAAATCTCACTCACATTCAAAAAACGCAATTAGGGAAATATGTAAATCTAGATGTTTCATCAAACGCTAGCTAAGGGGTTACCAGTTCTTTCCTTGCACAATGACTGAACTAAAGAACTTCAGTGTCTGTGTAAGAACCATTGTCCCAGCCCTAGAGCCCGTTGGAAACAGAGTCCAGACTGGCCGTGGGAAATACCTACGTATTTGACACAGGCCCCATTTCTGAGAGAAAAGGGGGTGGAATAGAAAGTATGGAGATTTTACTGTTGCATTCTAATCAGCCATGATCTGCCTAATTTTCTTTGATCAGGAAGATAAACTAATTTTCCTATAGGCTGGATAAAAGTAATTAGCAATCCCATGCTTTCATGTTTTTGAAAAGGGTAAAGAAAAGAAGAGCAGAAATTGTAATGGTGGGAGCAAAGTACCCCTTTGCGGCTCATCTGAAAGCATTGTTAGTTGAAAATAGGATGGTGCCAGAGGAGAGAGGCCCTGATTAAGGTGGTTTTATGGGCTGGGATGTCATTGTACACCATGATCTATAAAAGCTAAATGTTTCTGAAGATTAATTTCACATGAGTTTTAGTATATTTAGGTTCTGTTCTCTTTTATGGAAAAAACATATTCCATGTAAACAGTATGTCTGCCGTTCTTTGAGGATGCTGTTTGATGTCCCAAGGCATTTTGGTATCTTTCTCCACAATCACATTAGAATAATTCAGTGGTTCATTAAAGTGTGGATCTGCTGCTACCATAAAGCTTTAAGATGAGGGTTTCTAAGGCCACATAGTTAAACCAAAAATGCCATAGCCAAAGCCAAATTACTGGATATCCCTGTCTCCTGATTCTGTTAGGTAACAACTGTGCAGTTCTGTGGGCCCAAACTGTGACTGTTAGCCTGACATATGCGCTATGGTGTAGTATGCTTCAGCTGTTTTCTGGGAGCTGTTACTCCTCTTCTCCTTGGCTTTGGCCATTCCATTTAAGTATAAATCAAGATGCCTTGAAAGATACTAAATTTCACTATAAAACCCTTAATATGCAGACATGATGAAATACCAGGACATCTTTACCCAGGCAAACAGTACTCATTCAGATAATCTCACTGAAGTCCATAGGCTGCAGAATCCCCCACTTTTAGTCCCTGTCTTTAGAATGAAGATTGTTTTGGAAATATTTATTAGCCATCTTAACTAGTATTAAACTAAGAGGCTTTCAAAGAATATGTGTACCTGTAATTTTTTGTTTGACTGCTGCCGATCAGCAGTCTGGTGCTCTGTCAGTAGCATGCCTACTATCACAAGCAAACCGATCTCTAAATTGTCCGTCACACATGACTTAGAAGAAATTACTGGACTGCATTGTTCAGCTTTTAGCTATCTCACTTTCACAAACTTGACTTACAGGGGTATAAAAGGTGTTTCGAGGGGGCATGAGGGGCCTAAAACACCCATTCCTTGTGGAGGCTAGACAGACCTTCCATAAGCATTAGGGCCTCACATTTGTACATACTTTTGTGCTATGCAATAATAATGCAGAGAAGAATCATGTAACCTTAGGCTGTACTAAATGAAGGTTAAGGATTATGTCTTTCCCCAGGTTTCCCCGTCTTTTGTATGAATTGAGTAGTTCAGCAGGCAGTTATAGCCAGCCTGCTTAATAATTCTGTCCACCTACCTCTTTGTATTTTGAACATTATATTTAAAAAGTCAGATAAGGATAAGGACTCTATTTATCATTTGTGTTACGGTTGTATTGCAGTCCGCAGCCGTAATTGTGATTGTGGATTCACTATGTCAGGAACAGTTAAAATACAGAGGCAGGGTCTATAAAAGCTTTTGTAGGAAAAAACCAGCTATTTGTGATGAATGGGAAAACCATTTTATGGTGTGGATAGAGAAACAGGGGCATATGTTCTATCTCAAAGACGCTCGTATTAAAAAAATAATATCCTTTAAAGACTGCGTTTGGAAAATTAATTTCCCCTGCCAGCAAGATGCATTGAATAGTATTTGGGGAAAAAAACCTATGTTCCCGTATGATAGCACTCTTAAATTGAAGTAGATAACATATTTTTCAGTTGTCTTTCTATGTCCTAAAATATGTTGGCATTGTGAACATCTGCAGTATTTGTATTCTAACCCATCTGATGTCAGCTGCAAAAGCTATGTTAGTTTGACTGTGAGAACATGGTCACAAAAATAAAAACTGGTGGAAGAGTTATAAGGAAAAGTAGAAGCATTCATTGAAATACCACTGAGAGTTGTGGTTAGCCTGGGAATATTTATTGGTTTTGCTTAAGGAGGCAACACCGCCTCATAGACAAAGCATTGATCTGAGATTCAGATCTGTATTTTCTTCCGTTTCCTTATTGCATTGCTTAGTGCCACAGCAAAATGAGTTCGTCTCCCACACTACGGTCTCCCCAACTCTTAAATAGTAGTTAACTATTTCTTTATGTTGTTCTTTGGAAAGTATTGCATAATTGAATATTGCTGTACAAAAGTGCAGGAGGAAAAAGCCAGCAAGCACATAATTACTTCGGCCCAGAAAATTCTCCCTGCACCTCTTGGCAGTACACATCATTCTTGGGTATGGCTGGCCAGAAGTTGCTCCCCTGGCACTCCCAAGAGAAGAGATAGCAATTCTGTGTCGGACCTTTGAATTACATGACATTTTCTGTAGGACGTGAGCTAGAGTGCAGATTCCTACAGCTGTTCACAAACCTGAGGAGGGACAGGGGATTGCTTTTGTCCCTCTTTTCGAGTTGCACAGAAATTAGTTTCCTAAATCCTTAGAGTTTTGCAGAATGAAAACCATGAGGAAATCAGAGAATCTATGACTCTTACAGGAGGAAAACACTGACCCTAATTGTGAAAGTTGTCCTTCTTCCATAGGGCTCTGTTCATTACAAGGCCAAGGGTTTTTAAAATAACATTCTTGTGGTAATATGGAAATACAGGACTCTCAAAATGGTGCAGAAAAATAGTTTTACAGGAATACTTCACACTTTTGTGATATCACTCGTTTCTAGTCCCAAAGGATTCAACACACATCTGAAGTCACATCTACGTAGACTCTTTTAGGAAGATGTGTGTGAGCTCTGCCCGTGTTCTGAGCCATCTGGAAACCATCAGCAAAGCACTGAGCCTGACCTTACCTGAGCACTAAGCTTACCAAAAAGGATGGTTTTTATCTAGAGACACCTAAGAATCTGCATGGGAGAGAAACCTGCTCCATCTCATTGAACCTAGAGGAGCCTGACTACAAGATAGAAACTCAGGTGAACCTGGGTTCCCTAAGTTCCACTTTCATGAAACACATCCTGAGTTCCAGAGAAGACTGATTTCAAAAGTCTTTAAGTGTTGTTGCTGCCTAACTTGCATTCACTTTCGTTAGGGTTTTACTAATTTTTATTAAATCATCCTTACTATCCATTACACCCATTCTATATTTCTAGGACCTACCTATTTATATTTTCATAAAACGAAGCCCAGCAATCAAGTCACAAGTCTTAACATATACTGGCAAAAGTAAAGACAACTTCTCACGTTCCCACATACAGAAAACTAGTTTCTTTCATCAAAAGAAAAGCTTGAGTAAGTAAACAGGCATTACAGTATGCTTCAGATGTCAGAAAACTTAAGTGGTATTGGTGCAGAGAAGGAATCAAGGAAGCAGATTTCTTCATCTAATTTCCTTGCACCACCACTAATATAAATATTGTGCATACATTTTATCTTGTAATGTAGTTGCTCCTGAAGTCAACTGAACTGGTATTCAGCTCCAGGTTCACATGCTGATCTAAAATGCAGATGTCTGGAGTAAGCAGTGTCTCACTCTCCTAACAGTCAGCATAGTCCTAGTTGTTGGAGAGCATTGACAAAAAAAAGTCACTTATCTGAAGATGAGGTGAATCTTTCTAGATTTAACTGACTACACTAGGAGCCCAGAAGCCTGTTTCACATGCAGACAGTTAACTTACGGGTGTTAGGAGCTGAATCCCAGTCTCAGAGGTCAATGCAATTGCCCAAGCATAGGTATCTATCTAGTGCGCTCGATTTACCTTAGGGCCTTAGCTGGCCTTCAGTTGTCCCTTCAAAAGGCAATGGGTCTTGTCATAGGTCATACTGTTATATTTGCCAGGCCCATGTGGATGTGTCAGGTAACCGAGGATGTTTGGAAGGACTCTAGATGCCTATGTTTAGCAAACTAAATTGAGTCTCCATTCTTTAATGCAGCTGGAGCTTCATTTAGATGCTTACACATACCTGCCTTATGCCATTTAAGGTACTCCAGGTATCTGAGGTGTCTCCATGGGGTACATATGATATGGCCTCTACAGGAAGTGCATCCCCTACTGTATGGAGAGTGTTGGTTGGAAGCCAGGCAGGATACCCAAAGTCATCTCAGGAAGTGACCCACAGATAAAAAAATCTGGCCTGGTTTACTTTTAATCAGCCAAGAGTCATGGCATAGTTCCCCTAGAAATCTTCAAGGCACATGGAGAATTGCAGTATTATTAACACAGTAACTTGGGGGTGGGGGGAGGGGGCAGGTTTGGAGTCGAAAAACCCTTCTGTTTAAACGTGTGTGATAGGCTTCATATTAGTTTTACAGTGAGTTGAGCTGAGCGTGGGTGATCTGTTATGCCATATTCAAGCTGCAGAGAGTTTTCACATTTAAGTTATGAGGTCTCTTCCACTGATAGCAAAAAACGGGTGGGACATGTCCACATAGGTGGACAACAAGGCAAACAAAAGAAGCAGATGCAAGGTGTGGCCTTCAGCCATAGTTCGTGTGATTTCACATATAGAAATCCTTCACTAAGCTTCTCCCTTTCAACAGTACTAGAGGGAAGGATAATCTTTGTGTATCCTTGTGAGGGATGTCCAATAAACTTCACTGATCCCCAGGCTGGGTGTTCTTGATATTCACAGTAAATTGTCCAGTATGATGAAAAGGTTGATTTGTTCAGACAATAAGATCTATCTGGAATGGGGGAAATTTGACAGGGGTCTGATTTTTTTTATTATTATTATTAAAAAATTTGCCTAGCATTGCATCACTGGCACC
>WAAD01026293.1:29629-50087 GCA_013389945.1 Fregata magnificens
GCCCCCCCCCCGGTTTGCTCGACTTTCACACGAATATTTGGGATGATCTCTAGGGTGGCAGAAAAGTTGTGCGTGTGTATTTGGTTTGTTTTTTTTTTTTTCCTAATTAACTATTTTTTTCCTATTTTTTCCAATTGACTCAATTTTATTTTAATCGAGAGCAGTTAGGATTAGTTGTAATGATACGAATGGTTAAGATGGGAAGGGCTCAAGGCTGGCAAATGCTCTCTCCTCGGAAGAAAATATCAGACATCCCAGAAATAACCGTGCAGAGAGTAGGTCTTACATAGATGGAAAGAAATCATAGGGCTGTCGGTGTAATGTGAGGCGTACGTGAAACCTAGCGTTTGTTCAATCAAACCTTCGTTCTGCTTCCCATTAACGGCCAAATCAAAAAGAAAAGGAGAAAAAAAAAAAAAAAAAGACAAAAAAGGAAGAGACAAGAGGAAAAAAAAAAATACTTTGATTGCCCCCAAATGCTGACTCCCACCACTAAAGCATGCGCATCCCAGAGAAAAGTTTTGAGCTGAGCCACTGCTCAGCCCCGGTTCTGCTCTCGGGACTCCTGAATTCCCAGGGAACAAGCGCACGAGCGACGACAACAGCAACAACAGCAGCAGCAAATACGAGGCTCTTCGTCGCCTGCTCCTTTGAAAACAAACCCCATCTATTTTTGGTCAGGCAACCCCAGACAGAAGTGGCAACTCAAGCTTTAAACCCTTTGGAAATTCCTTTCTGATTTAAAGAGAGCGAGCCAGGGGGCTTTCGTCCTCTCCCTGCCGTTGGTTGTGAGGAAGGGCAACAAAAGAGGTAAAATGCCTTCTCCAACTAACTGGCTCAGCGTTTCATATGCATCAAAGGGAAAGCAAGAGCTAATCCGAAAATGACCACTTTAATGTACACGAACCCATGGCTACAGCAGCAGAACCGAGGGGGGTTTTGAACTCTCCACCACAACAAAACCCTGCACTTAATGTCATAATAACAGATATTAAACAAAGGGGAATGAAAGGATCTCACGCTGGTTTTTCTGCATTCTTGAGTCTAATTAAAAATATACAGAAAGAAGACATAGTTTGGGTCAAAATGGCATGAGAGCCGCCTTGTGCCAGTGAAGGGGCTGCAATTATCAGCTTAGAGGCCGGACCTGAGAGGTCTTACTCGCTCTTCAGCTCCAGGGGAGCCGAAAGCCGGCAACAGGGGCGAGGGTGGGACGGACGTGCACCCGGCCAGGGCTGGAAGGACTGGGAGAAGGGGGCTGAGGGGCCCTTGCCCTCTCCTGTCCCCTTCCCCCAGACAGCAAAGGGGGACTAAACCAAATACGGCAGAGCCCTGCAAGCCTTTTTTTTTTTTTTTTTCTTTGTTTTTTGAATTCTTTTTTTTGGAGGCCACTTGGACAGCCCTTCCATTCCAATGGAGCTGGGGTGTTTACTTAGTGTCAGGTTTAGTGTCAGGTTGTGTGACTCGGCTTCTGCCTTTGGGGCTGGTGCCGCTGGCTGGGAGGGGAAGCCTGCGGTGAGCAACAGGTGCCTTGCATGACAATACCTCCCCAGGGAGAAAATACCAGGCACAGAAAGGACCTTCTCCAAAACTGGAGGCCAGAAGCTGGAGCCAGACAAATTCAAATGTGAGATAAGGCACATGCAGGCGATCAACCACTTGAATAAGCTACTGAGGACAGCAACGGGTCCGGTTCCTCGCTGTATTTGGGCAGCGGAATGGATCTCGGTGCAGAAGATGTGACTGAGTCTAATCCAAGTGACTGGGCTCAATATAGAGGTAACGTGGTAAAACACAACAGCCTGCAGTATGAGAGAGGTCAGATGAAGCCCTCGCAGCCACGACTCATGAATGACTTCAAGACTTTGTGATTTGGCCCCTTATAAATATCCATAGTGGTGTTTTGCTGGTATTGGCGTTCGGCTGGTATTATTACACGTGATGTGACATTTAACAGTAGGCAAGCTGTCTTTTCCTTGGCTCGTATGGAAGGCAGCCTCTTTCAATACTTGTTTCTTTTATTTCCAGAGGAGCCAGACTTGGCCAGGTGTCAAGAAGATGGGTCTTCTGTGAAGAGTCACCAGCATCGCTGCCCTCCATAGACCCTTTTCCATCTTTGCAGGAGACTTTCTCGGTGCCTGCAGGCATCTCAGGCTGCACCCAAGGTATTCCCATCCACCAGTGTGGCAAGAGATGGGAAGGGGTTCCTTCAGCCAAAGCAGTTGAGGAGACCTACGGATGGTACTCCCACCCCAGAGAAGGGACATAATTGGGGGGGAAGTCAAAACAGAGAGAGAGGGGAGCAGTGCTTCTCTCATCCCATGGCAATCACAGGGGGCAAAGTACACCTGAGCTCAATGTCCCATTTATCCCCCCTCAACTGGTCTGATGGACCAATTCAGAGTGCCTCAAGGTGTTGAATATATGCTTCAGTATATAAAGACATAGCAGAGAGCACCCCCCCTCCCCTCTTGCTACCAGCAGGACATGGGTGGCCTGATGGATCCTTCTTTCTTAGGTGCTCTCTGTGCCTTGCCCTCAGAGGCTTCAGCTGCCCTGCCCACCCTGGCCTTAGAGTCTATCTCGTAGGGAGAAGAAGGGTCTTTCCAGCTTTGCCTGGTGAGACCTTCCTAACCTGAGGGCCTTTGCAAGAGGCCCAGGAAACCTTCCCCCATAATTGTGGGGTGCTCCGCTCAGAGCTGTATGTGCAGTGCAATTATCGTTTACCAACACGGTGACTCCTACTAAGCCCGCAGCACAGCTGCCTCACTGGAGCTAAAGGTTAAGTATTAATTACTGCCCGTAAATCCAAGAGGTCTTCTCCAGGCAACATCGCTAACACTTCTGAGGCTGGTTTTACGCTGAGTTTTTGAGGAAAAGCTGTCAAACGAGGTTTCAGCTAACATCACTCCTCAGCCTGTAAAATCGTATGGGGGGGAGAAGAATACCTGATATTTGAGGGCTTGAGCTGGGGCTCTCCGCCTTCCGTTTTCTTTATGGCTTTGGAGTGACACCTATGAAGCGGTGTTTGAAACATTTATGTGCTGTTTTCAGCGAACACCTGCAGAGCGATCCCACTGCCCTTTGCAGGGAGCGCTGGCAGGACTGGAGAGGGAGGGATGCCGCAGCTCGTTTTCCCGCTTGCAGGTGTAGGTTCGCACTACTTAATCCTGCAGTCGTCTTTGGCTAGTGCACCCGGGGGAGCTGAATCCCAATATTTGGCATCGCAGGGGTGCTCCCCACACGCTGCCTGGAATGGATGCTGCGCTGCATCCCTCCAGGATGTGCAGGCTCTTGCACTGGGCTGATTGAAGATATGCTATCAGGTCTAGCAAGGGGAGAAGCCCTACTTCAGACAGGGCTTCAAACATCCCGTGTGCTGCAAGGCAGCCCCGACACTGTGATGGCTTTCTTTGTGGTAGGGTGCCCAAGAGATTTAGGAGCTGAGTGGAAAGCTACGAGGGTGCCCACAGTGCCCTGCCTGTCTCCGAAAGACAGGCTTTAAGTGAAGCTCACAGCCTAGAACACTGGTTTTGGAGAAGCTGAGGTGTGTTTCCTTAGCCCCCTTCGCGTGAGGCACGGTATGGCGGTGCGGGTGCAGTTCTCGTCAGGATGAGTACATAAAAAATAGCAACGGGCAGATGGATTTGAAAATAAAAATGATTCAGTGCAGCAGCAGCTCTGTACACAATTAATTCCTTGAGAGAGTGAGTTAAGTAACTACCCTATTGTAAAGCCAGTTGGACTCTCGAGATAAAAGCAACAAGAGGAATTTGAATCCAATAATAAAATTATCATCATCATCACCTTAAAGGAAATGGTAAAGGAGAGCCGGAAGGAGCTTGACCGTCTTTCCAAGGTGAATAAAATAATTTTCTGGTTCTTTTTGCTCCTATCTGATTAACATTGTGTCTAATTGCTGTATCGGTTGCAGTTCTGTTGCCAGTATAATTTTGAAGCATTTTACTGTTTTTCTTGTAAAATTTTTTCCTTGTGTGAGTCTGGGTTTATACATTATTCACTGGGAAGTGTAAATTTTCTTAACCAACATTATACTCAATGATTAGTTAAGCCATAGGAATAAATGCTGACATATTTAGGGCCCAAACTTGTCAACATTCCACTTTTATTAGTGTGAACACTCATGGCAGGTTCTGCATGGGCACATTTTTAGTGGGGCTGCTCATTCACCTCTTGGCCAGCTTGATGGCTTGGCGTGTGTGCTGGGATGGGGATAGAGGTGATGGCGGTGGGGAGACTGGGAACCAGGCTGGGACCTGGGAGACCTACACTCTCTTCTGTTACTTCTGTCATAGGGAATAGGTAGGAGGAGACGGGATCATAACACAGCACACAAGTACCACGCTTTTGCTGTCTGTTTGAGGAATATAATTGATTACAACTGATTGGCACAGGCTTCTGTACTAAGATTGTTTCCAACACATGTGGCTGTCTGGTGTGGATTAAGTTGCAAAACATGACTTGCAAGCTGTTGACACTTCAGAGAAACGAAAGGCACCGTCTCCCTTCTGTAATCTACAGTTTGTTCTTCACATTTTTCCGGTATAGAGGTACTGGGATTAAATTCCCTAGTCTGTGCCCAGTTCTTCTGCGCTGAGAGCAATGGGAAACAGCTAGGTGTCTCTCTGCACTTTCAGGTACTTCAGTGCTTTAAAAATCTGATCCCTGTGTGTCTATGTCCTTGTGTTAAGATCAGCCTAACTGACTTGGAAGCAGGTGAAAATTTTACCAAAAACACTCGCTGGCCTGTCTCTAAGTATAAGTTAGAAAATAAAGACAAAAAGGGTACTTTGAGTCTGTGCTATTCAAGCTTACATTTGTCAGGGGAGCATCTAATAATGCCAGATGGAGAGCTGGATCCTGCGGATGATGATGCATGGGACAGTCTGCACCTGCTGAGTTTGGGAGGGCTCCCCACTTTAGGAAAGGTGCTCCCAGGCCTTGGCATTTGGAGATCTGGACAAAGCGGTTGAGCTGCCGAGGCATCGTGTCGTCCCTCGCACCCTTACCAACAGATCCTTCTCTTCTGGTTTTACCGATAAAATTCACGAGAAGGAAAAATTCTCAAGGAAAGGAAGCAAACCCCACAACCCTGCTTATAAATAACGCCAAGGTTTGAACACAAAGTGACAGGGAAGTCACATTTTAAGCTGTGCCTGTGTCCTGGATTCACCCCGTTGAGCAAGAAAGCAGTACTGTCACTTCAGATTTCCTCCTCGCTGTCGCCCTGGTAGTGTCCAGGGTGGGAATGGTTGCATGCGTCTACTGCTGCGTTTCTTCCGCAGCTGTGTCACATTTTTCTGGCTGCTCCTCAAAGGGGTTGTTTGTCCCTAAACTCAATGGCGTCCCCCAGACCCAGTCTCTGGTATTCAACATGAATCTTGCTAGCAGAACGCATCCTGGCAGCCTTTTCCGTATGGTCCTCTGTGTGATGGACAGACCTGTGGCTCCTCAACCGTTGCCCTTCGTCCTGTCCCTAAGCGCCTCCTGTGAACTTCCACAAAAGGACGCTGAACATAGCTGAGCAGTGTGATATGTCTTGGCATCCCTGCCTAGGCCTCTTCAAAATGTGCTTCCCCTTGTTCATAGCAATCAGGCCATTTCCAATGATGGTTCAGCAATGCCTCCCAGGCAAGTGAGGGCATGATCAGTCCTTCTTCTCCAAATTTTGTTCTGAGTGAGTCAGATAAGTCAGCTAGGCAAGGAGAGGCTCTGCAAGTCAGGGGAGAGCGGTGGCTTGCAGTGTTCACATGCCCCTCACAGCCCTCCTTGGAGAGAGAAAATTGCTTCTGGAGCCATGCACCCAGGACCCTCTGTGCTGCTGGTGTGCAGGGGGGTGTTGCCAACACCCCGGCACCTGAGGCCGTAACTTGTGGAGCATAAGGTGGCCAAGTTCCGTAATTGCTCCTGTTTCCTTTCCAGTCTGTCTCCCAGGAAATTAGCTAGACGGCCCCACTGATGTCAGGGGGGTCTCGCTATCAGGAGACTTTGCTACTTTTTGGTTTTACCTAAAACTGGTTGTAGACTGGGCAATACAAATATCTGTCCTCTTTTAAGCACATCTGTCTATATCTCTCCATGTTGGTCTAGGGTTATCTTCTGGTGTCCCTGGTCTTAGGACTTTTGACATCTTGGGGCTAGGAGATTGGCAGGCTTTGAATTTAGTGATTTTCATGGGTCCCTTGCCTGTAAAAGTAGAGCTGTCGTTGCATCTAGCTGTACCTTCTGCAACAGCGTCGATAACCTGGAGATACAGCGATTGTGTTAGTAACAGTATGACGAAACCCAGAAGTGACTCCTCTGCCAATTACCATGAAGTGGCCACCAAGGTAGGAAGGAGTTTTTATTCTAAAAAAGTAATTTCTCTTTCCATTGTTACTTGGTGTTTCAGTCAATCAATTCATTTTTCAACAGGAATCCTGTTAAGATCGGGCTTTATTTTACCCACTGTTAGGCACAGGACAGGTTATTGTATGAAATGAAGACAGGGAAAAAAGGGTGGGGTTTTCCATGATTATTTACTTTTGAGGCAGCAGAAGGCACACATATCCTAGCTTCTCCTAAAAAAAGGGTTCTCTAGCTAGGCATTTTGCATAGTGATTGGGCAGAGGTTTTAGGTGGTTAAGTGTCCACTGAGATGCTTCATTAATCCCAACCACAACTAGGCATCCTCCTCCTCCCCTTGTAATAATAAATCTTAGGCAGGAGAGCTGACAGACTTCACCAGTGCTGGGGCTTACAAAGACAGAAGCAATCTGCGCCGGAAATGTATGGCCCGCAGACCCCACTCAGACGGCTTACCCCTAAATTAGCCTCTATTTGGGCAGTTCTCGTTAGCAGGAAAAGGCCTTGGGATCAGGCTGTCTGGGATCTGGGGCGAGGAGCAGCCTTGAACAGAGGAAGCGGGAGCTTTTGCTGTTTTGCTCGTCAGTAGAGCAGTAGAGCAGGAACGAAAGCCATGTAAGCGCTGTGCATTTACAGCGCACGACACCTCTGTCTCAGGCTGGTAGGACAGTGCCAACATTAGTCCTTCAGTGAGAGAGGAATCAAAGCACCGAGTTGCTAAAGGAGTTGTTCAAGGCCAAACATCCCACCCCACACAGAGCTGGAAAGAAATGCAAGCCTTTTGCCTTTCAAACTCTGGTGTAAACCACTTTTCTCTGCTCCCCCCCTGTAGAGTGGTATAGGATTTCCAGTGCACTGGGGGAAATAAGCATGGTATAGATGTACAGGATAAAAGGAAGATATGAAAGATTTTGCACTAGGGTGTGAATTTTCAGGAAGCAAACTACAAGCGCCTTGTAATTGTTTTTTTAGATTATTGGGTGCAAAGAAGAATTTGGCCTGTATCCATGGATGGAATCATGAATAAAATTTGCTTTAACTAAATCCCACTAACATGCCAGTCTTGCGTGCTCGTATTGGTGATATCAGGAGGTAGACTATAGTTATAAACTCACTGCTCAAGACATGCAGAAGTTAAATGTAAGGATATTGCAAATGCAAAAGGTGAGAACAGAGGTTTCCCATTCAACTTTAATTCCTGCTTGATGTGTCAATTTGCAGTGCCTAAATGGTGGTGGTGGGTGTTTCTTTTGCACCGTTTGCTTTTTAAAGATGTAATTCAAATGGGATTGTAAAATCTCCTGTGTTTTAGCTCAAATTCACCTAGTAGCAAAAGAAAGTAAGAATATGCATAGAAACAGGTACCACCTGTGAAGCTTGCATTAACTGAAGCGTGTGAAGTGCTGGTCACCCGTGTTGCAGAAGGCACAGGTCCAGCCTTGCGGTCAGTGCCAGCACTGCTCCTGTGAGGGCTGCAGGTGAGAAGCTTCCTGCATGCCAAAGTGCTGCTCCCTTTGCGAAGGGCTGGCGTGGCATTCGGCAGCCTTGGCCCCCTTGCGTGAGCTGGGGATTAGGTTGTCTGTGATGGTCTCCTACCTCTCTGTATCACTCAAATGAAACTCTTTGCAGAGCATGTGGAACCTTCAATTTACACAGCCTGGGCCGGCTCTTTGTGTCTGCAGCAGCTGCCACCATCGTTCCCCAGCCCTGTCTGCTGCATGGGCTGCAGTAAATACTTTATTAGCACCAGGATAAATTAAAATTCCTGCATAACCCAGGAGAAAGCCTGCCTATATTTAGCGCCTCCTTCGCTGCAGCAGGCAGCTCTGTCTCGCCTCTGCTCTGCCCTGCTGACGGGGCGATGTCCCCTCGGTCCCGGCGCAGGAGCCCGGGGCCAGGAGCCAAACCTGGCCGCAGCTATGACCCCATCACCGCAAGTGAACCCAGTGGGGCTCAAGGGACACCCCCCCCCAAAGTTAACTCCACAGCATTATCATAAAAAGTATACATGCACAAGGGGCTATTCTCTTTGCTGCGTTTATGTGGCTCTCTTGTTCGTGCTAATAGCAATGATGTTTGTATGTCCTGCGGTGGGAACAAACCTCTTAGTGAATAATGTAGTGTTAAATTCTGGGTAAAACATCAAAGTGCCAGTAAAACCAGTGCTATAAGATTACCTCTGGCAGCTCCAGCTTGTGCCCAAGCTATTTTTAATATTATAAAGTCTGTTGCTCCCCTCCCATGAATAGGCATACTGTATTTTGCTCTTTCAAGTCAGAACACGCTTTTGTGAATTTCTTTCTCTTCTGCTTTCTCTTTTTTTGGATATCTCAATACTCTTCCCTGTCCTCTCAGGAGGACAATAAAATTGAGAGTTCAAGGTTTCAGGGAAATTAAGACACTTATATTAGAGACCCTAATACTATTCTTCAAAGGTGGGCTGGGCGTTTGATGTAAACCAAGAGAAATTGTGTGCCTAGGTATGCTCGCACATACGGTACCTACAAATATCATGTGCTTATTGATCTGGGGTCTCAGCAATACCTAAGCATACGGGGAGTATAAGAACCACGAGAAAAGGCCATGGGAACAGGAAAAGGCCCTTTTAATTCCACCTTCGTACTTTCCATCCTCCTCCCCCATCCCCTTCTTCTCCAGCGACAAACCTAGGTGTCTGTGGAACTCATTTACATGCTTTGCTTCCATTGCCTACTCCCCTAATTTATTCCATATGTTTATTGCCCTTTGTGTGCAATACTCCTGCCTGTGTTCCCTATTTGCTTATAATTTCCTAATTTTTCAGGTTCTACCTCCTGTTTTTTTTGGTTTCTTTTGAACCTGCTCACCCATGTGTGATCTCTGTGAAATTTCTGCTTAAAGCAAAGTTAGCAGCAGCCACCAGTGCTATTTGGAGCCTCGGCGAACCAGGGCTCTTAAAGCAGTGCCTTGTTCAGAGGTACTACGCCGAGACTGCAGACAGGATGGGACCTACTGGGAGATCCAATTAGTACGAGCCCTGCTTCAGCGAGTCAACGCTCCCCTTCTCCTCTGCTGTTTTGGGAGCCATGGCTTTCTAGAGTGGGCCCATAAGGAGAGGAAATATCAAGACACCTCTCAGTACGTGGCTTGGTTTAACAAAATGCTGAGCTGTGCACAGCAGCTCCGACTTGACAGAAAAATGCTCGGAGTCTGAGAGCATAATTTTGAGCCTGAGATTTGTTTTCGAAACTATTAACTGCGCTGTTTGCAAGAAAACTGTGGCACTTGCCACTGCTGCAGTTCTTTTATGCCCTGATACTCATCAATGAATTTTTGTTTATGGGCAGGGACTGGGCAGCATCTACGCTGCATCTTGTGGATCCCCCTCAAACCAGATGCGTTCATGGACACCGTGCAAGCGTCATCCCAGCCACAAGACTTTCAAATGCTTGGGCATCTAGATGCTCCATGGGAGCATTGCCTGAGCAGAACTTTTTGGATTTTTCAACGAAACTGGCAGCTTTGTGCCCCTACACAAAATCTAGTGAATCCAGAAGTCCTAGACAGAAGCATGGGAATGTTGGGGGCATCCACCTGCTCTGGCGTGGGGTCCTCCATGGGCTGCAGAGGGACAGTGGGGACTCTGCAGCAAACACAACTTTGAGTGTTCAGCCCACCTATGGCAAGGCATGAGCTGCCCATGAGGCTGGCGAGAGGGTGGGTGGACTGCAAGGTGTGATACACTTCTGTGGCTCTCACATGTGGCTTGAGCTGCTGAGCCCTCACAAATCTGTGACGTCTCAGCAGCCACAAAGTTCAGCAGGCAAAGAGCTGCTGCTGAATTTAGTTAGCAATGCCTGTAACTCATGGCTGGTCGAAGAACATAAATTAATTTTTTTTTTTTTTTTAAAACTATGGTCAAACAAGCAATAAGTTTGGTGTGTGTGCATGCATGTATGGGAGCATGTTAGCACATTACTAGTTAGTTTCTTAGATATAAGCCTGGTTTTTCTTCCCAATGATGCAAGAGTGCAAGTCTCTGTTTTTTTTTTTTCTTGTCATCTTCAGTGACTCTATTTCCAAAAGGATGGATGTGATTGCCTCAGTGATGGCTGAATTCTTTATGCAGAAACACTTAAACTTGTCCTTAGCTTCAAACTTTGGAGTTATCTGTTTGACTGTGGGGTCAGCTCCATGGCGTCTGGATGTGCATGCATGCCATCACTTGTCACAGTGTTGGGTACCCTCTTCATAGATGTCTCATATCTATATCTGTATCTACATCTCTATCAAGATCTAGATCTATACAGTGTGTCATTCCCAAAGACGCAGTATTATACACAAGTAGATAAATGACACACATATAAAACCAAAGCATACAAATGTAATTTGTTGGAGAATTCTGGCTGTAAAAAAGTCTTACAGAAACCTAGATGTGCTTAAATACCATGTGTCAGTATCTCCCAAGGCATATTCTGTCAGCAATCCACGTCATTGTTTCTGACCGCTGTGCGGTGCAGATGCCTTTGGTAGTGAAGCAGAGTTTCACTGGGCTCAGTTCCCTCTGAGCAGGTCTTTGCTGTAGCTGTAGTCATGAAGGCCAGTGACCAGTGCACTGTGCGCTGGTATTGGCATTCACTGGTGGCTGCACAACCCAGTTCACCGCTCATTATCTCATACTCCTGAAACATATTGGGTGCTAGATTTCCCAAATACAGATTCCCCTGGAATTATTAACAAAAGTCATCACTGGCACACTTGTAC
Organism: Fregata magnificens; assembly: GCA_013389945.1. Lineage (NCBI taxonomy): Eukaryota > Metazoa > Chordata > Aves > Suliformes > Fregatidae > Fregata > Fregata magnificens. The sequence goes on from WAAD01026293.1 coordinate 40,739, forward strand.
CCAAACCAAGATGTTGATTTCTGACATTGCACCTATTCCACCTTCTTGATGCTCTAGAGAAACTGGGGGATTGAATAGCCTGAACCTGCTTGGCAAAGGAGTAGCAGAGGTGGGGACAGAGAATTGCTGTCCCCCTTGCTCCCTTGTGATTGAAGCCGATCCGATGCTTCAATCCGCTGGCAGCTTGGTGGCACTGTCTGCAGGTGCCCGGCCAGGGAAGGAGCGTGGGTGTGGACGGAGGGCACCCACAAGGGAAGCGAGACTTGGCTCTGGAAGGAAGGAAGGGAGAGACAGCAGGGAAGAGGTGCCCGAGTTGCATGTGAGTGTGTGAGAACCACCACATTCTGGTGATGGGAGAGAGGTGGTGGCTGGAGGTGAGAGAAACCACCCAGGTGAAATGCCGGTCCTGCAGAAATCCAGGGGAGTTTTCTCTTTCCCTTCATTGGAGCCAGGGTCCCAGTCCTTGCTCTCAGTACAACCATAGATATTTTTATCTGAACCGTGCTTCATGTTTTCTTACCTGGGATGGAAATGTGTCCTCCTTGACCATCGCTATGTGACTTCTATTGAGAATAGTCTCTGCGGCATTACTATGGGTTCTGGTTCAGCAACTGTGTCTTTGTAATAGTCCCATTGCCTCTGACTTGAGTTTAAATCCCTGTGAGAAGGAAGGTGTTTTGTGATCACCCTGATGTCAAGCTTTGCCTTCCAGTACGTGATGGCAGCTCCCGCCAGAGGCATCATGTGTGCCTGGGGACTCATCCTTTGGGGGTGCCTTGTGCTAAAAGGGGCCCAAGCGGTGCACGCATGTAAAAGCAAATACCATGGGTGTGTAAGACACGGGGAGAAATGTGCTTTCCTGGGTAGTGGAAAGGGATGAGGTGTGTGTTGGGGGCACCTCTTGCTTTTGTGAAGCCAGTGGGGATAAGCCCGGTTCCTGTTTGCGTAACACTGCAAATTTTGGCTGAGCTGGGCCCCTGCCGCCTGCCACTCCTCACAGCTGGTGTTACGCATATGCGAGTCACGTCTCAGCACTCGCTCCTCCATTTTTGGGAGCAGAGTCCATCCCCTTCCCCTGGACAGCGACGCTGTCCCTCGTGCCATCCCGTCCTTCTCCTGGGGCAAGGCATGCTGCCCGGGCTGTGCCAGGGCATCGCCTAGTGAGCCACCGCCTGCCCTGGCTGCTGCTCCTGCCCCTGCCTCCGCTCTCCAAATTTTCCACCCAGCACAAATGCCCACATGCTAGGGTCCCCTACGCATTACGGGGAGCTGCCAGACCAGCCCTCTCTTCCCTCCTCACCCCCCGTGGTGGAGCAATTAAACCCACCGTTACGTTTTTTTGTTTTCCCGCAGTTTTGCTGATTTACGCAGGGGAAAAATCTGACCTGCTGTTCAGATACTTGTCTGCAAGCCCACCTTGGTAATTTGTCCTTTGTTTTATTTAATAAGTCAAACTGAGGCTAAGTTTTTCACCCTTCTGGTTTTTTAACATTTACTGATTTTACCATGTTTGGTTTGGCAGTTAAAAAAAAAAAAAAAATCAACAGAAGGATTACATTTCAATGGCACAACACCCTAATCCTCAGGCAAATGATTTGTCCAAGCTTAATATGAAGTACTTAGGATGTATTGTTTGATGTAAACACTAGTTCTAATAAAATGGTGCCTGAGGTACAGTTCTTCAACTTGTAATACCCTATTTGTGTTGGCCTGTACACATTGGATTTGAAACCATTATGATAAAATATATCCTCTTTAGCCTGATAAAAAAAAAAAAAAAATCACAGCGTAGGGCCTACTCTCCAAGGAAGGACACCGAGTGTAGCGAGGAGTCTCCTGCATGCACTGCGAACGATGTAAGGGTCGACCAGAATTATGCCCCGTCATTCATGGGGTGCATCTAGGACAGAAATCATGTCTCTCTGGGCAGTGCACCAGTCTGGGTCTGTTCTTGAGCACCCTGGGGAAAGCGGCTTCCCTGCCCCGCCGCTTGATACTGGTATTTTGGAGTCCGTTTGAAGTTCTTCCCGGCTTTTTCCCGAGTGACCCCATCTATTTGAAATTATTTGTGTTTGGCAATGTAAATATGCTCCAGGTGTGACCAAGGGTCTTACTAAAATGCTGGATTTTAAAGAATCTGTTAGGGCAACCGGGCAGCTAAGTAGAGACGGGGCAAGGGCGCGGGGGCAGAAACACAGCACAGCAGGCATCCCCGCGCAAGTCGAGCCCCACTGAAGAGCAGCCAGCTTAGCACCAGCGGGCAAAAACGTTCTGCGTGTCAAGACGTTACATTTGTCTTACCACTCCATTAATACACGAGTGACAGAAAGTCACTTCCAGCCACCTCCCCTGCTGCTTATACTACCTGGGTTCCTGTGAAAGGTTTTCACAGAAATAAGAGGAAACCCACAGTTCTGGCAGCGTTACAGCGGAGTAGGCTCCACTGCTGCCCGAGTGCCTTTTGCAAGGGGGTAAATACCAACATTTTGGTTGTTCTCACCCAGCTATGGTTTGTTTGAAATAATGCCATCTTTATGTCAACGTTTGAAGTCTTTTTACAAAATAAATAGGCTAACAAGGGTAATGATAAACAGGGCAAGGATACCCTTTCATGGAGACTTTCTGTAGCAAAAATGAAGATTCAGAGAAACGTGATTTAAAAGACAAGAGGAGGTGAGGAAATGCCCAGAGACTTGCCTACGTACAAGAAGGAGTGAAAAAATTTACAGGCACGGATGCTAGAGAGTAAGCGTACCTATCATCAGCTTGTACAACGTGTTGAATTGCTCCCTATTAAACAGCGCAAGCAGAGGACGCTTTAGTCAAGAAAATACAAGGCTTCACAAGGCACTGCAGTAGAAATTCCCAAATTGTTACATAAAGGTCCTTCTGCAAACTCCGTGCTTTCTCCCCCCTTCCTGGAGGGCAGCTCTGCTCAGCTGTGGGGTCTCTCCTGCTGCTGCTTGTGCCCCACTCCTGCCCCTGCTCCCACTCCTGGTGGGTTGTCCATCACCAGAGCTAGCCTGGATGTGGAGAGTTGCTTTTGTGCCTCTTGGAGAAATATTTTCCTTCACTGAAATTGTGGTGGGTTGACCCTGGCTGGATGCCAGGTGCCCACCAAAGCCGGTCTATCTCTCCCCTCCTCAGATGGACAGGGGAGAGAAAATATAACAAAAGGTTCATGGGTTGAGATAAGGACAGGGAGAGATCACTCAGCAATTACCATCATGGGTAAAACAGACTCGACTTGGGGAAAATTAATTTAATTTATTGCCAATCAAATCAGAGTAGGGTAATGAGAAAATAAAAACCAATCTTAAAACACCTTCCCCACCCCCCTACGCCCCCTTCTTCCTGAGCTTAACCTTACTCTTGATTTCTCTACCTCCTCCCCACCAGCGGCGCAGGGGGATGGGGAATGGGGATTGCGGTCAGTTCATCACACGTTGTCTCTGCGGCTCCTTCCTCCTCAGGGGGAGGACTCCTCACACTCTTCCTCTGCTCCGGCGTGGGGTCCTTCCCATGGGAGACAGTTGTCCATGAACTTCTCTGACGTGTGTCCTTCCCACAGGCTGCAGTTCTTCACAAACTGCTCCAGCCTGGGTCCCTTCCACGGGGTGCAGTCCTTCAGGAACAGACTGCTCCAGCATGGGTCCCCCACAGGGTCACAAGTCCTGCCAGCAAACCTGCTCCAGCGTGGGCTCCTCTCTCCACGGGTCCGCAGGTCCTGCCAGGAGCCTGCTCCAGCGTGGACTTCCCACGGGGCCACAGCCTCCTTCAGGCACCCACCTGCTCTGGCGTGGGGTCCTCCACGGGCTGCAGGTGGATATCTGCTCCACCATGGATCTCCATGGGCTGCAGGGGGACAGCCTGCCTCACCATGGTCTTCACCACAGGCTGCAGGGGAATCTCTGCTCCGGCACCTGCAGCACCTCCTCCCCCTCCTTCTTCATTGACCTTGGTGTCTGCAGGGCTGTTCCTCTCGCATATTCTCACTCCTCTCTCTGGCTGCAGTTACGCAGGTTTTTTTGTTCTCCCTTCTTAAATATGTTATCCCAGAGGTGCTACCACTGTTGCTGATGGGCTCAGCCTTGGCCAGCGGTGGGTCCGTCTTGGAGCCAGCTGGCACTGGCTCTATCGGACATAGGGGAAGCTTCTAGCAGCTTCTCACAGAAGCCACCTCGTAGCCCCCTCACTAGCAAAACCTGGCCACACAAACCCAATACAGCAATCTGAAAGCATCCAGCAAGCAGGACCTTTTGACACTCTATTTGCCAGAATAGCTCCTCTGGGTCTGGACCTGCCTTGACCAAGCAGGAAGGGACCTGAGGCATCCCGAAGGAGGGTGCTGAGCCAAGTCGTGGAGGCTGGGAGGGAATAGCTTAATGCTGCAGCTGATACGATGCCACTGGGAAGCAGTTACAGTGGTTCCCAAGTAAGCTTTCCATCTGCAGTGCGGTTCATTTAAGGATAGAGATGTTGCTTTTGCTTTAATAATGAAAGCCCTGCCCCACAGGACCAACAGACACCTCTGCCATTTGGGGCTTCCCTTTTCCCCTCAACCTTTCTCGCGTTTCTTGTATTGCACAGCGAGCAACGTGGGACCGCCATTTCTGCTCATTAGGGAGTGGCTCCTGCCTTTCAACTGCTTGGAAAGTGAAGCTGAGAGTTATTCCAGCCTGCCTTGTCCAGTCTGTGTGAGGCACCAGAGATGAGGACAGAGGGACCTCACTTGACACAGAGGTTTTGGGTTTAACGGGAGAGGAGTGGTACCACACACCTTTGTAACATTTCTGTTTTCCCCAAGGAGATACAGAAGCATTAGTTGTGTAATGAGAAAACGTTTGGCTCTCTTGCTCAATGCCTTGAGTTAGCTCGTGGGACAAGGTCATGGAATTGGAGCATGAACAGATCTTTCAGTTGCCTGGGCTCGGTATCTACTGTCACATACAGCAGGCCATGAGAGGCTGGGTAAGTTAGCCGAGACTTTAAAGAGAGCACAGTAGCAAAAGCCATCCGATGCTTCTGGGTGTCCCTGCACCTGGTAACACGTTAAAAGGGGCCTGACTTGTCCTAACTAAAATGTGTGGGCTGACACAGCTGAAAAAAGAAAAAGGCAGAAGAGCTAACCTTTCCCCCCGCTTTAGGCTGACCCTTGTGGAAGTTGAACAGATTTCTGTCGGGGAGGAGCTGGTGAGCTGAAAAACACAAACAGCATCCATCCCTCCTCCCCTTCCTTTCTGGAGCTTGGTTTCACAATCAGCTTTCCAGTGAAAATGGAAAAGTGTCTGTGTGAAAATTCAAGAAGCAGCAACAACAGAAGATGCGTTTCTACCCCTTCCCCAGAAGATACCACTCAAGTCACGACCAGTTGCTGATGCTGCTCTCAGCTTTCAATTTTGCCTATTGCAGCTACTCATAAGCAAGCCTATTTGGAGGGCCCTTTTTCAGCCACGTGGCGTGACCAATTATTTGTTGGGTTCGGGAGGAATTAGGCAGAGTGTTTTGGGAAGGTGTCCAGGCATCAGGCTTTCCTAAGCTGTCTGGAGACACCCTGTCCCGGCTCTGGCAGGGCAACAGGAGCCGTTATTGCTGCCGGTCAGGGCCACCATGCCTGCAGAGCCTGGGCACTCCCGGAGTGACCCTGGGCAACACCACCGGGCTCAGCTCCAAAACTCTCCCTAGGCGGCATGGGGGCCTGTGCGCACTGGTGGCTGTGCAGCCACTGCCACCGCTTTTTGCTCCAGTGACCACGTGCCCACGGCCTGAGGTTCCTCTCCCGAGCCTGTTGCCAGCTTGCCGTGACCCAGGGCGAGTTGCAATCTCTGTATGTCCGCTTAGTCATTTTTAAAACCAGCACAGCAATGCTTAGCCCCAAACCTAGTAGGGAATTACACAGGGAGGCTGATCAGATAAAAACTGCGCCTTCCACTCCAGGAGCAGGGGCTGAAATTACACCCTGTAATTATAATGTAGTTAACCTGTGACTGTGCTTTATATATTTTTTTTTCTTTCAAGCCAATTGTTCCTAAAACTGTAAACCCAGTATGACTGGGTTGTTTATCACTACCCTGAGAGGAAATCATCATTTGGCTTCACACTCCTCAGAAGCCAGGTACACTACTTACCTTATATTTACACTGCCATTAAGATAACATTATTATTAATACCGCTATTTTTCCTGTGTTAGCGCAATATTGTTGGTATTAATAATACTTAATTCGGGTCCTCAGTTCCTAAGGAGGAATCACAGCCCATGGTTATTATTAAGCTTGCAACTGGGTAATAAGCAGTTTGTCCCAGCAAAATTACAGTCTTTACAGCGAGGTGGCAATAGACCATGGGAGCCTTGCCCGCTTGCTGAAGCCAATTGAAAAATAATCCCCTGGGCCCAATGAGCTTTGGATCTGGCTCCCTGCGACTGAAAAGAGCCAGGAGGGAGCACAGGATCTACAGCCTTGCTACCACCAAGGTTTCAGCAGCCCCAGGTGGGGCTGCTGGTGTCACCTGTGATCATGGCCAACATGCCACGGCAAAGGTGGGTCCTAGCGAGAGGCTGACAACAAGGAGGGGAGACTTTGCTATCGTTAACTCCTGGGACGGTAGGTGGGAAAGGGGAAAGCAGGGCGCACTGTCAGGGCTTGCGGTGGCTCCTGAAAGGCCGTCCCTGGCAGCATATCAGAGAGGCCGCTATGATGGGCTGATGGATGTGTTCCTGTCACATGCAGTTCCTGTGCATGTTCATGTGAAGCAGCAGACACTGCAATGGAAAACTGGGGATTGGCACTGGGAATAAAACAGTTTGGCTTGATCCCTCAAAATGTTTCTCATGGGTTATCCTTTGAATATGTTCTTTGACAGATTATCTTATCTGCGGAGGTATTAACCTTACTCTGGTCCTGCAGGAGTTTCTGTGGAGTGCGTTTCTCCTGGCTGACTTTAAAAGTGACAGCAGATTACTGGGGGTGCTCTAAGTTCCCAAGCACGGAGACCAGGATGTCTTCAACTGGGCCACGCTGGGAGGTATGGCTGTACATTCAGAGAAAAGGAGCCCTCTCTCTCCCCCTCCCCTCAATTCCTTTTAACTCCTTAGTCTGCAGAGAACGGGGTCTGCTGCCAGCTAAATAATCTACATGACAGAAGTTTATGAAAACATTAATTTTTGCTAATTGGTATTTTTTCAGCCTTTCTAAACATAACATTTTCCCCCAAACAACCCCACTTGAAATCTCCTGTAATAAATCAGAGATACCCTTTCCTCTCTCCCATCAGATAGGAAAACACATTTTTTCTCTTCCATGCTGTTAACAACCTGTCTATTTTGCTCTTGGTAGCTATTTGCTTGCCCGTGCTTCCTCGTACAGAAACCAGCTTTGGCTTCACAGCCATTTGCACTCCAAAATGCCCAGGCTGAGCGCAGGGCTCCGCACAGGGTTTATTAATAAAATGCTCCTCTCCCGCCACTGTGCTGACTCCTTGCAAACCCAGCAGTGGGCAGAATGTGATCAAGGAAGATTGCATCGATAGATGCATCTTACCAGAAAACTTCCACATCATCAACAGCATTTGTAGCCTTAAGTTGGAGTGCACTTCAGAGGCAGCGTGGGTCTATTGCTTTCTGCTCTTTACGTGAATCCAAACAATCTTAACTGGGCTGATTTCTGGTATTACAAACTTCACCAACGATAAAAAAGAAAAAAAATAGTGATAGATTTTTAAAATAAGAATTGCAATTCTTGTGTGGAGAAAGAACACACTGTCATGCTGTTATCAGCCAAATTGCCCCATTTCTTTGTTCATGGAATAGCTTCTGCGTGCCTAAACCTCTGGCAGCAACAAGAAATAGAGGTCAAATCACTGTCCTCTGGCTCAGGCTGGCAAGCTGCGACTTCCAAAAGCAGCCGCCTTGCAGCCAAAAGGATTTACTCCTCTGAGTAGCTGCTCTTGGTGGTGTGGGCGGAGGAGGCACCAGCGACCTGGCCTGCTGCAGATGTCACCAACCAGCCTTGTTGCTATCGGAGTTGGAGAGATCCAGCAGCTGGCTCAGCCTCTCTGCTAGCATCCACTGGTTATGTTGAGCTCATTAAGAAAATATTGATAGCGCAGAACTTTACGCAATATTTGATCCAGCTCGCTTCTTTTGAAGCTGCACAGATCTCGAGCAGCTTGCTAGAGCAGGGGAGGGGAGCATGTGCATGCATACGAGAGACAGAGAAAAGGAAATCAAACGCTCTGAATTAAGAAATCTTGCCAAAAATCTCTGAGTCGGGTTTGGGCTGAGAATGCAAGCATCAGATAAAAATAACAAGTCACACGGTAGAGGACAGAGCGCAGGGCTCCTCTCTCGCCCGGGGCCGCGCATGCCCCCTGAGCAGCGCCGTGGCGAGGGGAGCCCAGCAGCCTCCTCCAGCAGAAGGCTGGAGTAAAGAGGGTCTGTGTTTGATGTATGAGCTTTGGCTTGCCATTGTGAGTCACCCCAGAACTAGCTGTAGGCAAAACAAAAATCTTTTGTGATTAATTAGAAAAACTGGACAATTATGAATTGACTGCACACAGCCAGTGTACGGTAATATAAATAGTAATGAAGCTGGCTGGATGCGATGAACACACTGTTTATGTGAGATCGCAGAAGAAAGGATCCGATTTAGGTGGTGTCAGTTTAAATAACATAATTTCTGCTCTCTGACTCTTTGTTCGGTCTTTACCCAGGATTAGATCTGAAACTTTAAAACTGAGTTTTAGTTGTCTTATCTAAATGCCTGGTTGTTCTTTTGATGGCTGCCCAAAACATATGCTTCTCTTCAACGACCATCTAAAATCATTATGTTACGATGAATGAATAAGTCTAGCAGTGCTGTAAGTGGTGTGCAGTTATTGTTGCTCCTTTGTGTTTGTCAGTAGCCCTTGCACAGGGTCTGACAGGCTCCATCCACGCGCAGGGATGGGAAGATTATTTGAATTCCCCAGGTTCTTGGTAGTTTTCAGAGAGGGAGGGGGGGGAAAAAAAAGATCTATAGGCGGCTCTCTGCAGCACAATGGATAATTATATATTCACAATGTTCTACATCACTCTTCATTTAGCTGCCACCTAATTAAAAAAAAATATCGGCGATAAGATGACGTCAATGCTAGAATACGCCTCCGATTTCGGGGGAGCGGCACGCCTCGCCTGAATACGGGCTTTTTAGTAACAGGAGGGAAATCGGCGGGTTTAATTTGGGGCGACCTGCCCGCTTACCCCCTTCGGCCGTGCTCGCTTTCGCCGTGCGAAAACAAGTAAATTCCCTCCTGCCTGTGGGGTGGACGAGCAGATTGCCGTGCAGCTACACGCCGCGACAATCACGACAGC
>WAAD01026293.1:50161-66751 GCA_013389945.1 Fregata magnificens
GCCGGCACGGCAATCCCCCCGCGCCGCGCAGCGCCGCGCAGCGTGCGCGCAGCGTGCGCGCAGGGAGCAACCCGCAAAACGGGGCGCCTTGGCGGGAGCATCTTCACCGCTCTCGGAAGAGAGAAATGCGGGGAAGGAAGGCAGCCTGCCGCCGGGTTTATTGCTAAAACGGTGCGGGTACTCACCCCCCTCACCCCCCTTCCCCCACCTGTTTGCCACCTTCGCACCGGATTTTTTTTTTCCCTGGCCGTTTCGTTTCACAGGGAAGATTGTAATCCTAGTATTTCATACTCACAAATATATCCAGGCTAAAAACATGCCCGGCGTTTTTTGCGTTACGTCTCTATCGAGCGTGCACGAGTGCCTATGGATGTATTGATGGAGAGAGCTCCTGGAGGAGAAATACTCCACTCTTCCGAGTCAAGAAATAGTGGTGGTGATGTACACACGGTCTTAAAGTAGCGCTGTAATCCTGCAACAAAACATACAACACTGTAAGACGAAGGCATGCCTCTGCTGTAGTTTGTTGCACTTTACTGCCTCTGAGACAAAGAGCAAAGGTATGATGGGGCAGGTGTGAGAGGCAAGACAACAATAAACATTTCTTGAAGATTACTATCGATCTTTCAGTAGATACTGTTGGCAGAAGATGAAGATAACATCATGCAAAACAGAGTGAATGGCTCATGATGGTATTAAGCGTTCTCAGATAGCATTCATTTTGGGGAAAGGGTGGCTTTTTTTTATGCTTTGGACCCTGCCTGAATTAACCGAGCACTGATTAAAGGCTTTGAGTACAGCTGCAAACTGCTGCAAATAATATCACAACAACTGTGGGCCTTATGCGGTGAAGTGTCCCACATACATGCAGAGATATGCAGGGTGACACTGAGCTGTATTTTTTGCCGATACATTAGCTCTAATGTTAAATTTAATGAAACTGTGCAGAGGCCTAGACCATTAGTGTAATGTTCCAGTCCCACAAGGTCTTAATCATGCACATCTTTGAACATTTACAGAATCGCAGCCTAAAACTTTGGCTGAAGAATCACCCTGGGAAGCTGTCAGCCCATACTCCTTTTGAATTCCAGCTGGAAGTGTAGGGGAACAAGGACGGCAATATTAACCACATTATCTTTTCTTGCATCTCTACCAACTCTCTTCTAGCCTAAAAGAAAACCTGGGTCTTTATCCTGCAAATCCTCCATGCACAAAATTTTCATTGCAGTCGATGATATCTGACTTAGCAATTGATTTTCTCATTATTGTTCCCATGTCAATTATTTCCCCAGTCTGAGTCAGTATATCTGCATTGCAACTAGGAGTCTGACCTCAGCGCAAGTACCACGGGTTAGTTTTTAATCTAGCGAGCTGAAGTGTCCCTAACTGCTAAGGCATGGCAGCAAGGGCATCAACCTCCCAACCACATGCCCTGCACCTACAGTGTTTGAAAGGCCTCTGTAAAGCACATGGCACCGTATTTTCATTGCTCTTCGCACACTGTATTCTGATTGCAGCATGGGCAACCCCCATGCAGTTCACTCTGCATGATGTGTCAGGTTTCTGGTGTGCTCCCCCAGCTGAATACCTCAAAAAGCTCCCCCCTGGAGATGCTCTGCGGACACTCTTCCTGCAGGACTCTGGGCTAACTGTGTCTCTGTCTGCTCTTCCCTCCCTGAGCAACTCAATCCTTCAGAAATATCTAGGCAGACCATTGAAAGTGATGTACAATGCCCTTGGTATTTTTGTGGGTGTAACCGTGCAGAGCTCGCTTCAGCCTGTGCATCTCATGTCCATGACGTGGCCAATAGTAAGAGCACTGTCCCTGATTTGTGCCTGGGGCGTGCTTGCCTAACGGTGGGCCAGATCCAATAGGCTGCCATAATGTTTCCTCGTCCAGGTCCTTTTTCTAATAAACTTACATTTTGCTTTTTGTTTATCATATGTCATTTTATAAGGGAGTCCTTTAAAATAATAATAATAGAGAGCTAAATTCTCTGGCTGTTTTTCCCCCGAGTAGCAATAGCTGATCACTCTTGCTGTCCCTTTTGTCCGGGAATGATGTAGGTTCTTTTTCAGGCCTTGAACCACTGCACTGCCACTTCTGCCACCTGAGCTGATGCCTTTTACCAGCCTTTGAAGGATGCCTCTCTTTGTATCTTTCACAGAGAGGAGCTCTGCTAAGCTTGCGCCCTGAACTCCTGCACTGAGCCAGGGAGAGGAGGACTATGTCCTTGCCATAAGGCAGGGGTCAGTGTCTGTTCACTGCTGTTAAACCATACCTCTGAAAAGAGGAAAAAAAATTGAAAGCAAAGATGACAAAATAGCAGCAACCTCTTCCCGCTGACCCCAAAACACGTGCTCAAATGAATGCACGTATAGTGCATGGGGGAGGGGCTGGGGTAGACGACCAGAAACCCCTCGATGCTGAGAGGCTGTTCAGCCTCACGGGGCTTGGGTTAGCGACCCCGTCCTGCACACCTCCGGGACTTTCCCGTCATGTGCTCCGTTCCTCATCTCCAGCATCTGTTCAGCAGCACCTGGCATCTGCGTCGCCTTCGCATTTTATTTCTTGTCATCAGTAGCAGGGTGGACATGTGTTGCTTCTGCCAGCACAGGAGCCATGCCAACTGCTTTTGGATGTCCTCAAGGTACAGCCGGCAGCTCCAGGTCCTCCTGCAGGCCTTCCTGCAATGCAGGCTTTTCGTATTTGACTTTGGCACAGCCACAATAATCATAAGTATGTCAGGTTCCCAAATACTTAGTCGCTGAAATCTCTCCTATTTAGATAGTAGCTATTTGGCAACTTTGGATGTTGCTCTTGTCCTGGCATAACCTTCTGCTGTAACTATACCTCAGGATTAGTTGTATTTGCTCAAGAAGTTGGCAGGATTGTGGTTTGCCTTCTGCCTACTTGCCCCAAACTGGTGAGCCTAATAAAGTGTTGTGAGGTGTGTTATGATATTCTAACGATGACAAATATCAACCTTTTTAATCAACCAAGACTTTGTTATCGAGTTCTGCATCATTTGCCATCTGCCAGGCTGTTTGACGTTGCATAGTGTAGGCTTGGCATGGTGTTCCTGACTGATAAATTAAAGAGAATTGGTCAGATGAACCACTTATAATCTATGCTAGTTATTTCTAACTTAACTGGAAATGCGTGTGGAGCAAACTAGGATTTACAATTTGTTAATCCATTGCTATGTGCTGTGCAACACCTTATCAAAACACCCCAAACTGAGCCAGAAGAAGACAGCAAGTAAGAGGCAGCTTACCCGATGACCTTTCTGGTTTAACTACCATAGGTATCCGTCAGTCATATACCGAAAATTTTCAGGAATATCTTGTTGTTTCACTGATTCTGTTGTACGTTGCTCCCACTATTTGTTACAGAATCACTCACTCGGTTATCTTATCTCCGGTGGGTGCACTGCTATCTACAAAGGAACATCTCCAGCTCTGTTTTTATGCCTCAGCTGAACACTGAAGGCTATGACTAAGATTTCTGACTGTTTTAGGATGACATGCTATTTGGTGCCTTTATCTTCTGTTAGCCAAGGAAAGATTTTTGTCTGGAGGTACCTAGACCCTGTCTGCTGGCTGCTCCTCTGGAGCCACGCTTTCAAAATCCAGTCAGGTTGGGTCAAGTTCTGAGTTTGCACCAGCACAGATGCAAGTTGACTTTGGTTCAGATAGGACATGAGGAAATGCAGGGCTAACATTTGCTTCATATTAGTCTTTTGAAATTCCTTCCTCCCTTTATACTGAGCATGAGCTCATTTTGCAATTTTCTGGACAGACTTGTGCAGTTTGGGCAGAATATGATAAATGGTGTCCTTAATATGATTTCCAGTGTTTTATGGACTTACTCATTGTTACCATGGTTTATTTCTGCCCATAGTAATGAATCTAAGAGTTTCATCAGCAGGTTCTTTTTTTTTTTTTTTTTTTTTTTTTTTTCTTTTTTTTTTTTTCCTTCTCAATTTTCAATTGGACTGCAGTCCTATTGTGCTTTGCTGACAAACAGCCTTCAAAACCAGGTGAGGTTGTATCACCTTCTTTGTTACTCTCCAGATGTTTCATTAGGGATGTTTCTGTGACTCTTTTGCTTAATTCCGGGAAGCTTTTTGCTTGCCAGGCGCCCTAGCGGCACTCTGAATTATTCCAAAGACGCTCTGAATAGAGCACTTAACTGAAGCCAGTTAGAAGATGAATTTGCTTAGGTATGTTAACTTACCTGTGAACGTATAGGAGACTGACTTGTTTTGGTATCTTTCCATTATATAATCTACAATTTGCTCAGATCCTGCCAAATTCCTTTTCCACTCAATACCTGATTTATAAGGTAATGTCCTAGTTTAGCTTTTCCTCTTCTTATGTTTTCAGTTCCATACTCCTGCTCGTTCCTTTTTCTACAGCTTGTGACTATTTTTGACCTCAATTCAAAGGATCATCCAAAACTGTGTCAGCTCATCTGAAAACTCCAAGACCTGAAACAAGCTGTTTCTATACATTCTATACATCCTTTGTGTTGGCTGCATAGATTGTTTGCGATATGGATTAGGACAGTAGGCATCTACTCTCTAGGTATTACTCCAGTGCAAATAATCATAATTACCAGTTTGCCCATCTCCAAAGGAAGCCACTTGTCCACATACCGTACCTACCATTAAGGGAAGAAGCAATGGTGTGTTTTTCCTGTAGCAAATCAGATTGGCTAAAGGCATTTGCTGGCCTCCAGCAGTGGAAGTACTCCTCTTTAGTGCAGCTTGGGCATGGCTTCCTCTGCTGTTCTTTACCAGTTCTAGATAAAAGCATGCAAATGGTTTAATTTGGTCCTCTTTTGCCAACAATTGGTTTATTCTGGGCACAAGGCAGTAAGAGAGTGTCACTCTGGAGAGAGACCAGGAACTAATCACGCCTCCAACCTCCTGGTATGGGGCAGGGTTAGAGATTACATTTTATTACATGACAGGGGTCAGCAACCCACAGCAGCTGGGACTAATGTTATGGGAGGGAGACAATTAGTTCAGATTACTGTTCTTTCTGGCTGACGTCGGTAATTAGGTCATCCAAACTTCTTGCCATTCACTCCAGCCAAAAAGAGGAAAGTGAAGCCCTGATGTGTGCAATGGAAAATCTTAATATCTGCTGGTGTTCAAAATATTAATGGCTAACGTTTGGTGTTGAACCTCAGTATCAGGGAGGATAAAGTGAAGCCTGGTAGGGAGCAGTGTGCTAGAAGTTGGAGATGCTGTATGGCCTTGTTTCAGCTCACCCTAAAGTTAAGCTTGAGCTTAAGATCTCGTTGACTTCAATAGGATCTAAACTATCTGTATATAATCTGAAATCAAGATGGGCAGAAGTACACATGGAGTCAAGACCATCATATTTCAGTCTGGGTCTGTATTACCAGGTTTGGGAGCATTTCCCAGTCCCTTGTCTGAGTGAACTCCCTTGCCCTGTTATGCCCTCGGACCAGTGCGTTAATAGAAATAACTCAATAAAACTGCTTTTCTGAATTTGGCGGTAGTTTCTATAGCATTCACAGATAGCATCAGGAACGTGTTTTGCCAGCACCTGCACAGCGCAAAGGGCAATTGAATACAACCTCTGGGAGCTCGCTGGGGAAGGAGGCGGTCACTCCAGTGGAGGTGAAGCTGATGCAATTCTTGCATCCACTAAGCACAGCATAAAGGTAAGAAGGAAGCATATTTTGTTTTCTGCCTTCTGGGTGGTTATGAAGAGGCAACCACAACCCATACTGTATAAAGTTGAAGAGAAAAAAAAAAAAAGTCCAAGGCAGTCATGTACAATGACTGAATTGTGAAAAGGATTCTCCTCCCCCAGTCCAGTGTCTTTCCTTCCCACATCACCTTTGCTATAGCCTCCAGGAGTAAGGAGTGTCATGGTTGAGAGATTGTAAAGATTTCTCCCCTTTAGAAGACAAGTTTATGAATTAGGGCGCTTATTTTGGGCCTTGAAGAAGCTGATTTTTTTCTCTCTGCTCTGCCCCAGGCTCCTCGTGTGCCTCTGAGTCAGTGACTTTGACATTTTTGGTGAGGAGGACATGCCTAACTCCTACTACTTGCAAAATTTACATTCTCAAACACCTCACTGAGCTATCACCTGACTTGGAGACAACTGAAATCTGAAAGCACGCAAGGATGCATTTAGTACAGTTGCTGCAGGCTGGACATCTCGGTGCATGCAAGGTAGTGTCCTGCAGGAGCACGGGGCTTCAAAGCAGCCCCTGGGCTCGGCCGAGGGGCCGCACAACCCACTTCAGGCCACTGCAGCTGTGCAACCATCAGCCTCTGCAGGGAGGGCTGAGTAATCCTACGTGAGCCTGCTGTGCAGAAAAAACCTTTGGTTTTGGTGGTTAAGGCCCTTACGCACCAAGAAGTCAGCTTCTGGGTGCCCCTCCAACGCGTATGCCTGGAGGAACAACTCGAATCCCTGAAGGTCTGACCAGCTCAGTGTGCTGTTATTAAGGATGACCGGTAGTGGCTGTTTTGGGGCAGCGTATAGGAAAAGAGGTGAATCCGGAGTGAGCCTTTGCCTGCTCTGCTCGCCCCTAACCATTGCTGTTCCTGTCCTTTAATGCATTGGGTGGCCACCTTGGAGCAGGGCCGTGGGGCTGTATCCCTTGCAGTGTGGTGGCTGCTGAGTCTTTCTGCTGGCTGGTCTGATCGTTTGCACAATTCGGCTGTCAGTGCCAGTGCCATCTCTGAGGGGCTCTGCCTCTGCATCTGCCTTGCGTCGGTCAGCAGAAAGTCCTGAAACCCTCGCCTTTGGGGTGCCTAATTTAGTTTGTGGGTCTCACCAGCAGTTCTCCATGCCGCCTTCTCCCTCTGCAAAATGAGATCACAGTACTCCCCTAAGCTGACACGAGTGTCAAACAAACAAAAGATTGCAAAACGCAAATATTAGAGCAATGGAAAGCATTTAGAATACCACAAAGAGATGGCCTGAGTGGTATGTATACCCTGTTATGTCATGCTTTATTTTCCCTGGAAAAAAGGGAGGACTCAAACCATTGTTTACAAATTGGCAGTCAGATCACTTGCTTGCATGGTGCTGTTAAATCCAAAAGTTACACCACAAGTGGGTCTGGCCCAATATTCTCTAACAAATTTATTAATGATGCCTGACAGGCTGTCTATATTTGAGGATGTTCAGTTATTAGTCAGAAAATTAAACTTACAGCTGTGTCACCCGTGTGATAAGAATACAGAAAGGTACATCTAAAAGGAACTGTAAAGAACGCAAAAATCAATATTGCAGGGGTAATGGCATGTTTGCTGGTACTTGGTTGCTGGAAGTTGGCTGTATTTTTGAAAACTAATTTCTTATTGTTTGTTTATCAGTTTAACTAAACCCGGTTTAGTTGCCTTTGGTTTGGGATGGTAAGAGTCAAATCCATCAAGAAAAGTATATGTACTGTTTTTATGTTATTATTCAATTTGTTTCTCCCCTTATTCCATAGAAATATTGTAACCAACTCCACCACTCCCACCTTCCCCCCAGTGAAGAAAACAGTAATTTTGCCCCGGAGCAGCCTCCAGCCTAGTGACGCCTCCAGCCACGGCTGCACCGGCTCCTTCCACTCCCAGCACTCAAGTGCCACCGGCTTCGGTGGGAACGGGGGGATTTCAGTGCCCCTAGGGAACCATGCCCCGGTTTCCGAAAAGCTGAAAAATGCAGACAATAAGAAGTAGATGATGCAGAGGATGTTATTGTCTGCGTGTTTGCCATCCGAGGGTAGATGCTGACACTTTACCTTATCCCACTGCAATCTCTCGGAGATACAGTGGATTTCTAAAGTGGTGGGCAAAGCACGCTTGCTTCTGGTAAAACAGAAGAGGCCAATGTGTAGGCCTTTTACTGCCTCAATTTCCCAAGGAATTTCTAATGAGTCAGAGTTAACTCTAGTGTTTAAGAGTAAAATACGGTTATGGCTCTCAAATGCAAGCTACATTTAACAACCATGTATTGATTTTTTTCCCCTTGTAATTTTATTTCCGTGAACATTTCTGTTTTCTTAATTAGTAGCCTTTTAAAGAGAGATTTAACATTTTCATTATCAGAGGGTAACCTATGAAACAGCTGTATGGAGAGAGAGGGAGAGACAGAGGGTGGGAGAAAAAAAGAGCATCGGTGAAAGACTTTCTATCTGTACTTCAAGGGGAAATGTGCGTGCACACGCACGCGCGTGCACACGCATACAGACAAGCTGACCCTGACGTTACAATTAAGACAAAATAGCAGTGGCGAAGCTGGTGACAAAACTCAGCAATTTCCAATTGCACAGTCACCCTGTAACGGGAAGAACTGTTTACCCCATGTTCCTTATTAAACTGAAGTATTTTATTTAATGAGCATGACTCATGCAAGGTGTTCCCATAAATCATCAGCTGGTTTACAAACTCAATAACTAGGCTTCCTGCTATAACTAGGCTGTGCACACCTTAAATTATTAACACGCCAGGGCCTTAAGGCAGATCTTTGATGATGATGATATAAACACTGTGAGGACAAGGTGCTCTCTCAGCAAAAGATTATTGACTCTAATTACCATTTACCACAGGAAAAAGAAAAGAAAAGACAATAAAATATGAGGGAGAATTTAAATCTCAAGTTTAATTTTATGAGGAGTTTTAAACCCCCAAACTTTTTTGTTGTTGTTTTCGCCGCCACTGCTGTTGGCTGCTGCTGTTGCATGATACTCTATAGCTGGCTGATCTTGAAAGCATGACAGTTGTTAAGAAGAAAAGAAACAAAAAAATAAAACATGAGAGAATGTTCAGTTGATGCTATGTACATTCTTTGAAATGGATGGAAAAAGGCCAGAGGGAACAGAAAATGATAATACATTGGAAAGAATCCCAGCCTTAATTGTTTTCATGTATGTAATGTAATAAAAAGGTTAAAGCACTAATATGCCTGACTACCGTCATTTGGTTTGTAAACCAGAACTGCAGGTCGGCCTTTAAAAAAGGAATAGTATACTCTTATTATAGGCTTCAATTTTAGCCAACCCTCATTATAAGAATGCTGGAAGTAATGGTATAGGGGTTGAAATACAGTTAACAGGAGAGCTTTATTTTTATTTCTGTCCAGGTGAAAGAGCAGAGACAGTCCCATGTACGATGCACACTTCATTTCTGTGAGTGCAAACTCCATTAGAGAGTGGCACAGCAAGGAAGCAGAAGCCGGATTCGGCGCAGTCACATCCTGACAGATGAAAATAAACCATGCCTTTCACTACAAGAGGAAATGGCTTTTGTTTTAAACGCATGTTTACAATGTTGCTGCTTTTTCAACCTAATGTTTGAACCTGTGTTTTTATTAATGTAAACAGCAACTTCTTACATTTTAATGAACCTTCCACGCCGTCAGATACCAAAGGTACTTGGCAGATGGTACAATGAGGGCTCCCTTTATGCCCACTGCTGAAATAAACCATTTTGTGTTGGAATAAGGCTATCAGCCTGCTTTATTATGATAATAGGACCACATCTGTAACTTTATCGGGAAGAATTTTCTCCTTTCCAACTCCAGTGCACCCAAATTCTCCCTTTTCTTAATTTTAATTGTTTTTATCTGTCAGTCATTTGTGGGTGGAAATAATGGTGCCCCTAAGTTTACTTCTTATTTGTCACTGCTTTGCAGCTACTAATGGACTTTGCGTGCATTGATTCTGTGACTTATACACAGCAATGCAATTGAGGCCAAACTCTGTGCAAAAATGGAGGCAATATATTACTATTTCTCCTCAAAAAGGGTTGGAGCTGTGATTTTATTTTTCTTTTAAAAACTAGCACCTCCATCAGCACCAGTGGGTCACAGCTGGAGTACTGGTTCAATACTGAGCATTAGAGATATGCACCGTGTAGTAAGCCACTGATACCACGTCCTGCTGTGTTGAAGCTTTCCTTGGAGGTCCTCTATCCAAGCTCTGATCAGTCCCACTTCTACTTAGCATGTGATATATGGCACAATCGGAGCCAAAGGTTGTAAGCTACAGGCAGTCATTGGGTGTTTTAGTGTGGAAAGCTTTTAAGTACTGGTGCTTCTTCCATCTTCCTAGCAAGAGATGTTGTTCTGGGAAATACAGATGTATTTTGTTAAGAACATTCTCCCTCAGCGTTGCATGTGACAGAAAGATAAGTGCATGATGCATGATATCCAGCAATAGTGGGTCCTTAGGTTTATGCGTGCCATTTAATCTGGATGTTAGTGTCCTATATTCGTATCAGTACTGAGAAAAATGAGTTTAATGCAGTGCTTTCACACTGTCTGAGGTTTATTGTCCCAATAATGAATGGGAGATTTACATGAGTAACTCTTGTTAATATTATTGGGAGTTAGGAAAGCTACACAGCGCACATTGTATATAAAATATATATAACGTAAAAAGCTGTGCATGAACATGTACATGCGAGAGAGATGAAGAGAAAAGAGAAAGCTAACTGAAAATGTTCACTCCCAACATTTCTTTGTCCCCACAACTCCATTAACAAGAGATATGGTTAATTTTAACTATACAAGTCAGGAATTCTGAGTTTCTGTAGAAACCCCAGCTCTGTTCCTCTTTGTGCATGTATTTCTGCCTTACATTTACTTGTTCACAGAACATAAATACAGTGGTATGGCACAAGTGCTCTCTAGTAATAGAAATGAGTGCTCTTCCATTGCAGTGTTGCATGACCACACCGTGGGCTGAATATGCAACTCTGGTCTTATGTGTGACAAGATTCATTTCAACAGAGTTCCTATAGAGTGAAACTGCAATGATGGAGCCGTGAATCTGGCCCTGCCCTTGTGTTTATGACGTTGTGTGATTTACCACACATCGTGTCGCGTTGCCCACTAATGGCATCTTGAGAAAGTCGCAAAGTGACAAAAACAAGTTCTGTGTTGCACTGGAATAGGAGCTATGTCAATCAGAGATGAGAAATAACCAACTAATTATCACCTGGGACGTACAGAAAACAGAGCCGGCCGCTGACAGAGCTGCCAAAGTTGCTGTAAGCAGAGAGGCAGCCTGCCGAAAGCACAGAGAGAGAGTGAAGGGTAGCAAGTTGCATGAAGGCAGTTGAAGAAAAGCTGATCCCCAGGCGTGTTCTGGGCCTCTTGTGTTAGCGGTTTATTTACACAAGGAAAGCCTGAAAGAAGACTTCCCTGCAGCAAAGAGACTTACCCAGGCCTGCAAAGGCAGCCGCTAAGCTCATTTCTAAGCTTCATCCCCGCTGCTGCACTATCCCCTTCCTGTTGCCGAAACCACCTGGCACATATTGCCTAGGTTTTGTGTTCCCAGCTGACTCCACGTCTGCTCTGGTTGGGGTGGGAAGAACACGCCATCTATTTTTTCATGTTCTTTGACAGTAGCACATTGTCTCTTTCCCACCTTCTGCCCCATGCAAGCCTCTCCATACAGACACGCACCAGCTCTCCCCCAAACCTGAGACTATTTATCACCAGCTAGAGATGTAGCAACACCTTCAGAAGGAAAGCTACGTACCATCCCAAACCAATGAACAAGAATAGCAGCACAGTTTCATTTTGCTTCCTTTCTCCCCATCCAAAAAAGTGTTGGAACCGTCATCCTGCCTGTTTTGGAGAAAGCCAATTGCAGGCAGCCAGCAGAATTGAGCCCGGGGGCGAGGAGACTCTCTGCCTCAGAGGTCTGACGGCCAGGCTGCACCATGTGCAGGGAACGTGACATGGTCTGCATTACTCTGTGGTGAGCTGAGGCGTTTGCTCTGAGTGAGATGAGAGTTTGAGATAGAAGGTGAGAGCTTCAGTTCAAATCTAAACTAGAGTCCTGAGTTTTCATGGCAAGGCAGACCAGCCTTTGTCAGCCTTCATGTCTGTAAGTTGTGTGGAATGGCTTGATTGTAGTAAATGGATGCCCATACTTACCATGCAACTGCTTCTGGAGCAATCTAACTATAATTTTCACTTATGGATTAGGGCAACCCCAGAAATGGTCACAGCCATGCCAGAGGGGAAAAGCAACATGGAGACAGGTGGTGACACAAACGGAAGAAATGGCATTACTGTGAAAAGCAGATCAGGGCAGTGACGGAGGTAAATCTCTCATTTCCGTTATTGCATGCAGACGTGCTCCAGCGTTGCTCTTCTGTCACTAGTTTACAATCTATAACCCAGGTTATTCTTGGGTTTTGTGTTTTTCTTTGTGAGGAGGGTGGTTGGTTGCTTCCCCGTAGCTGGCTGCCTTTGAGAGCATGGCTGTCCTTTGAAGCTGTTGAAAGTTTTGCAACACTGGAAGACCTTGTAGATACAGACCATCTAGCAGAGCACATGTGGCTATCACAGGCTCAGTTGAGCCACAGGACAGGTGATGGCTCCCACTTTACCTAGAAAGGTACACACTTACCACTGTCTTGAGAGAGAGAAGAGGCATTCTGGAAACAAGCACACACGCATCTGCACATACAGCAATAAATGCATTTAAATCTGCCCATCATCATAAATGATTCCAGGGAGAATACCTCTCTTCTGGTGGGGAAAAAAAGGACACACCTTTCCAGATGGAGATCAATAGGCTCAGCATGAGCAGTGGGACACCCTGAACTTCCAAATATGTGTGCGTTTGTGAAACAGAGAGCTGCTGAGTCTTAAGATGGCTGATTTCACCTCCCAGCCTACACCTGGAGGAAGTGTTTTCAGGTTTGCATTTTAGCTCTTTCGTTAAACACGTGTAATAAACACTGTCATAACTTGTAATACAAGAATATACTGGAAAGTAACAATTTTAACTGCTATTCTCACTTTTCCCTCCCGTCTACTTAAATATAATAGTATTTTTTAAACAAAACAAAACGAAAAAAAGGAAGGGAAGTATTAGGAGTTCTGGGCAACTTGTACAGCATGACTGTGTGTGTGGGAATGATATGGAAATTTTAATCTCCACTACTAGTTTGTTGCTGCTCTGGGAGGAAGCAACAACAACAAAAAACTGCCTGTAAGTACTTGTTGAAATAATGGCCCCATCAAACCAGATGTTGGCCAGATGAGCAGTCTTTTTGTATGTGTTCATGTTCCCCTTGCTAATATTTGATTTCTGTGCAAAAATTAAAACTCACTTAGTGCCTGCCTACAAGCTGGCAGGCCTCCAGATTATTAGGACATTTTAACACTCTTATGTTTTAAACAAAAGGCTCAAAAGCATTTGCTGTGCCTTTTTTTTTAAGGATTCTTAGGCAAACAACAACAACAGCAACAAACTTGAGAGGCCAGTCTCGCTGGAGTTGGCTCATGGGGAAGGTCCTGCTGAGGAGAAAGTGTATGTTGTACTCAGATGTGTCACGTAGAGCTATGGATGTGGGCTCACACTCTGAGTAGGAGATGCCCACAGAATTAGGTGCTAAGGCATCACTGAAGACTGTTGACTTGCTACCAATCTCACCCATTAAGTGCCCTTCAGTGAAGCATGCCAAGTAGTAAACTAGTCATGATAACTCGACTCTTTAGCTCTTGCCAGAGAAATCTAATTCTTATGCAGTAGCACAGAAAGGATTTTTATGAAGAAGACTTCGCAAGCCAAAATACCACTGTTTTTGTGACTCTGGATATCCCAAGGGTAAAAATCGAATGAGTCATTAAGTTCCTGAAAAGCAGTATATTCATGTGGGTTTAAATATGTTCACAAAGCAAGCCTTTCCCCCTGTCACGACTCTCTCCCATTATGAGAAGTTCAGAGTCCTTCTCTGACAGTAAAGCTGCCACATCTGGGAGATGAACTCAGCAAACATGATGCAGCATCTCCTACTGACCTCCAAGGCTTCCTCCTGAGTGTGTCACAGGATGTGTCATAAGACAACAGGGAAAATTCATCCGAGGAAACACTATGTCCCTACAGGTATTTTCTGGCTGGCATTATTGTATATTGATGGCAATTGGTGTTCTGATTCATTGCATATATTTACATGAGTGTGACTGGGTCAAAGTCAGTAGAGTCAATGGTTTAACATTGGTGCACGGTCTCTGGCTTTGGGAGATAACCTTGAGAATTTTGGATCTGATTTTTTCCAAACAGTAGAGAACCCTCTGTTCAATTTATGGTGAATGCAAACTGATGCTTTCATGTTACTGGAAATTAGGCCCCTTGGTGTCTCAAGCAAAACACTAAAACAAGTTCCTAAAGCACTAAAGCATCTTATCAGTTCTTCTGAACATTTTGACATCAGAATAATCATTGGGCCCAAACCAAATCCTATACTTGGAAACTGTGCTAAATGCTGGGAGAGGTTCCATTTTAAGTCCTATTCAAGCAAAGAATTGATCTAGTCTCTTAAAATAAGATTGTGATGAGCTATTCGCCGAAGGGACATTCGACCACTTAATTTCAGCAGACTTGTCAAGTGTTTGTATCCCAAAGTAAACTGCCCTTGTGTTCTTCATGGCTGGGGACGATGGGGTGATCACATCAAGTCCTGATGCTGGCTCACCTGTATGTTTTAGCTGAAAGTTCACAAACTCTGGCTGTGGCCAGTTTAACTCCCATAGGTCTAAGTACCAAATGAAATTTTCAAGTGATATTTGGATGCCTAATGCAACTTAGTAGACTCGTACCTGTACATTGCCCATGGTGCTTTTCCAAATTAGTGACAAAATTTCTGGATTTATCCACTCTATGTGAAAACCAGCCCCTCTCCATGGCCTTACTATATGATAAACCCTTGCTCCTTAAGGGTTTTGTATGTAAAGTAGCACAGATTTAATATAGCATGTACTTTATTTTGAGCAGACTCTACATTATAATGCAGCAGTGTAATAGAACTCTTCTGGTTGACAAACGCTCTGGTGTAAATGATTTAATTTACTAGCTGAAGCATGAGTCTACATATTATTGTACTGATCAGTCATTGCATACTAAAATCACTCATCCTTAATGTAATGATTTGGTATCCCTACAGAGAATTTGAGTCATCAGAAAGTCATTAGATACAGTAAAAAATGAAAATTACTATTACACAGCAGTAAACACTATTAACTGTTAGTTAAAACAGCATTTAATTTAGCAAAGCAACAGTTTACAAATTTCTGCAGTTTACTTAGTTCTTATGTAATTGTGACTACAAAGCTAATGCTTCTAGTGCCAATAGCATGACAGAATACAGGGTGGGGGAATATGACCAACTATTTCAGCTCAAAGTGGAGCAACTACACATTATTACAGTGCATCATGTTAACCTTTATCTTAATGGTTCAGCCATATGAAGTAGAAGCCATGACTGACTGTAGAGAAGGCAAGAAAGAACAGTACGGTTCTTGAAGGCGTCCAGGCACCAAACTGTCCCTCTGCAGTGGGGATGGTATGTTATTTATTCTCCTGTGGTAAATGGAAAGTTTGCAAGGAAGTGTAGAGGAAAGTAAAATGTGACAGAGTTCAGAGCCCTGTTATGGTCTTCAAGCTTAGGGAGTATAGTACCTGGGCGCCTGTGGTGGCTGGTTCACATTGCTTCTAAGGAGCAAGATAATATTCTTAGGCAATGCTGAGGCTCCTGAATACCTCTTAATACGAGCACACACCTTGTTGTGTCCGTGATCTGAATGCGAAATGAAGGGGTCCTATGCCCTGGGAGTTGGATTTCATCAAATGGGACATTTTGAGTAAGGCTGTGGTAGATTTAATTGCCAGGGACAAAGTCTGAAAAAGGGCTGTTCAGTGTTTACATGTGACATACAAGATCCACACAGGTTTAATATCCTCTTGGTGCATCCAACATGACTGACACTTCCACCATGACTGTCTCCTCTCATGTCTACAGCTAAAAGTTATGACATTGCTGTAAACATGGACTGGTGTACAGCAAGTGTGGCTTGCTGGGATAATGTGTAGTGTGTGGTGGGGGATGTTTACCAGGCTTTTATTCCCTGTTAGGCATAGGTCTAACATACGTGTGGGGATATAAGCGTATATTTGCTGAGGGATGTATTTAGCCCGGTGTCAGTAGCAGCTGAAAACCTGACAGGTATTTGCTTAGCAATAAAACACTCCTTTGAAGTATCATCTGTTTTTACACGTGGATAATTGAAGTACAGTTTCTACAGGAAAACGTTTGCTTTTCTTTAGGTTCTAGCATATTGGTCCTGACGAACCTTGTGAGATGTCACCCCTCCACCAAGAGGCAGCGGGGCTGGTATAAGGGGACATGTGGCTCAGTGGGCACTCCCTCCTCACTGCCTGGTTTTGGAGCTGAAGCCCCTAACTAGAGAGTTCCCATCGTACCCACTCAACCAGCAGGTAGCTGCCTTACTTGAGGGAAGGGGAATCCCAAGCCAGGTGTGATTTCTAAAGCTAGAGCTGTCACAACCCTTCAAATAATTTTTTTAAACTAATGTTATTAACCATTTGGTGAAGGCGCTTTCTTCTGGTACAGCTAGGCCCATTTCATCTTTGGGTTTAAGTGGAAATTAAAGGACATTTGCAGCAGGTGAATGCAACCTGTGCAAAAATCACACTTTTTACTGGTGAGGTGTCCTCTTGCAAACAAGGCTTGTGGTAAAGGTCTCCTCTCCTCTCCTCTCCTCTCCTCTCCTCTCCTCTCCTCT
>WAAD01026293.1:67000-120913 GCA_013389945.1 Fregata magnificens
CTCTCCTCTCCTCTCCTCCTCTTTCTTCCTTTTTCCTTTTCCTCCTTTTCCTTTTCCTATTCCTTTTCCTTTTCCTCTTTTCCCCTTTTCCTTTTCCTTTTCCTTTTTTTTTTTCCATATGTGAAACTTGTGGCAAACCTCTGAGTAGAAACCATATCTCTCAAGTCCAGGATTAGCTCCTTAACTACAGGGCTGTGGTTCCTTTCATGTTGTTTCCTTTTTGTCACACAGTGTTGTATAAATGTCGGGGGCCAGTTTTATTTCTTCTAACCATAATCCACACAGGTTGCATAATGGATTGTCTTCTGCCATCCTGTAATTCAGCTGAAGTTGCTGGAATAACACCAGAGGTGAATCTGATCCTT
The DNA here is from genome assembly GCA_013389945.1 of Fregata magnificens. Lineage (NCBI taxonomy): Eukaryota > Metazoa > Chordata > Aves > Suliformes > Fregatidae > Fregata > Fregata magnificens. The sequence goes on from WAAD01026293.1 coordinate 67,366, forward strand.
CCCTTTGTGTATGTATGTATATTCTTTGTGGGTTCTGTGTATCTATAAGTATTGATTTGATATGCAGAGGATCAAATGTATGTGCCTAGACTTCACTGATAAGATAGAATTGTGGGAATTCTCTCATTTTCATATGTTTGAATGAAGAATTGGCTGGAGGGGCATTTTTTGTTGGTATCATATGAATGTCTGGTGATACTTTTCAGTTAGCAATAATTACATTACATCTGCTGTGTACATAACAGGAAACTAATTCTTCTTATGAAGCTACAGTACATGGATATAGATTTTGAATTTTGTACTGTTACATTTACTAACCACATAGTTGCATATTTAGTCCTATTACACTAGATCCTGAGATGTTATGGTGCAGGGTATAATTACATCATTTACTCTTGAAGAAACCCTCAAGATATAATATAAATAATAGGATTGCAGATTCATAGAAATTAGAGATGGGAAAAGAGCCTATTAGGTCATCTGCAACCCAGTGAGAAAAATTATAAACAGTTTGCTGGAGTGTATCTTATCATAGGCATTGATTGCCCTTTCTACCTCCTTGTGCTAGAATTCCCCCAGATCCCTGAAGAAGAGCCGCTTGCCGGCGTGGGAAAGGGACTGTGAACCCGTGTCTCTGCTCTGGCTGACAGCTATGCCGGAGAACTGGCAAAACCACACCATTTTCCCCCAGCAGGAAAGTCTGCCCAGAAACCCATGCAAAGGTGTCTTCTCTTCACCAGACACATCAAGTCTAGGGGCTGCATTGGTCACTGGCAGACACAGGGATGAGGGATGTTATATGTCCTGGGCTACTCTCTCCACAGGACCTGTGCTGAGGTTTATGCTGGCCACATCATTCAGCTCACCTTTCATTTAGACCTTGGTCTTTTCCTCTGTGTAGTTACTTAATTGGAGTGTAACTAGCAATTATAAAGTAGCCACAAATATTAACAGCAGCTCTTATCCGAAATAGCTATCTCCCCTTCAGCCCTTTTTTCCTCCATAATGGACAGCAGCCTTCTAAGAGGTACAAAGACTGGAGAGACGGCCATGAACTGATCCAGAAGTTGCCCAGGTCACGTCTCAGTTTGGTACCCCTTTCCATCACTCTCTGCTCTCTCCTCACAGGAACAGCTCCCTCCGTCCTATGTTTTCTCATGTACTGTTTTCCTTCTTTCTTCTTCTCCCTTCACTTTCTTGTCACTCTTAGAGAAGCTGGTTCTCCTTTTTCTTCCCTCCTCCTCCCTTTCCTATGCACAGGAGAGCCCAGCTTCAACAAAAGAACGTGTGGGTAAAACCACCTTCTGAACACCCTCATCCACAGTGCATTTAGATGTGAGTAGAAAAAAGATAATTGTAATAGGAGTTTTATGGCTTCAGTTGGCTTCGCATGTACTTGAGGGAGAAGGTACCGGCACCATCCTCCATCCGTGTCTCTAGAGAGGTCTCTGATGACATGTTTTTCAGTGCCACGCTGTTTCCATTAGCTTTCGCGTGCTGCTAGTCTGCTAGTGGGTTCGTTACTTACAGTCTCTCCTTCCCACTGCAGGGATGAGTGTGAGCCCCAGAGGGCTCTGCGGCACCTGACCCTATGGAAAGCGGTCATGTCATGATGCAGCACCCCAAGGGATGTCTGCAGAGGCCATGCCTTGGGGAAACTAATCCTTCCCCCAGCATAAAACCAGCGGTGCACCGGGGGCTCTCACAGCGCACCCCTGCCCACCTCTGCATGCCAGCGTGGTGGTGGGGCCGCCGATGCCTCTCCCTCTTTGTGCTCTCTGGGGGTCAGAGCCCGACCTGCTGCAGAGTTTTGTGATTTTGTTCACTTCGGGGGATGTCTGCTGGGGATCTGGCCCTTTCTTACTTGATCGTGAACCAGTGGCACAGCATTCCTGAAGGATGACTGCAGTGATGAGGCAATTAATTACAAAGCTGACTTAACTGCCTGCTCAGGTTTAAACAAGTTTACATCACTAACATTCCCTGGGTATTGCTTTTAAAGGAGCAGAACGCACTGCAAATAAAAAAACGTCCAGGCAGATGTGGCTGTACAAAAAGGCAAGGATGGCAGGAGCAGGAAAAGCCAGAAAGGAGCAAGGACTCAGTTCTTCATGAGCAGGGCAGCGCAAGGGAGACTTCACGGTTTTTGGTTTAATGTTGGTGGTTGCACTGTGAACTGGGGAGCTGATTCTGTGGAGGACAGGGTCTAGTTTGGTATGGCAAGCCAGGATGACCCTCCTCAAAATCCCGATAGACCTGGTATCATACTAGTAACTGAGAATAACTGTGAGGATACTTTGAGAAGACTGCTTCTTCCTGATGTCTTCCAGCGTGAAAAGCCAGAAAAGTATGACTCTCAAGAGCTCCATGGAGTCAAGAGTCATCACCGCTAATAACAGATGGCTACATGCAAACATGGAAACATGCAGGTGCTCCTCACCTGTGGCAGTCACCCCTTTTAACTGACCTTTTTGCTGCCACAAAATAGTTTAGACTGAAATGCATGTGTGATGGAGTCAATTAATAGTGATCTTTTACAAAAAAAGGAGCAGGAACAAAACGTACTAGCAAGAAAAAAGGCATTCAGAGGCACAGGAAGCATGAGAAAGGGCATCTTTTGAATTATTTTATGCCATTGTAACCAGTATATTCTGCTGCTATCTTTTGGACTTTCTAACCTGTGCTGAAAGCCTGTCTTTAATTAGTGTTTCTGTGGAGCCTTTACAACAAGCTTCATGTCTGTATCTGAGCAAAGTTAGGCCCCTGTTAAAAAAATAAAATTACTTTGCACCAATGTCTGCCCTTAGTGGTTTTCAGAAGTGGACTAAAGAGAGTGGACTAAAGAGGTGGACTAAAGAGGTCGACTGAAGAGAGTTGTTGCAGATTTCTAAATATAACAAAGAGCAAGTTAGGTCCATGCCATCCATTAAGATTAGAATGCACTGTAATTCTGATTTCAGGCTGTGTTTTTATTTAAACACTATCCATAGATGTATCTAATAAACACTAGTGGAAACTAATTTACATTCTACAATCTATTAATTTAATCATACTCATTATATAAGTCAACGAATAAATAGCAAGTAAAGCAAGCAGAGTGAAACAACAAAATGAGCTAACCAATCTAACTTAAATAATGGCAAGCACTGCAATCCATAACGAAAAAATCATGCAAGTTAACACTTTAACAGCATTTGCCATTTCATCCAATAAACATACAATGCATCCCAGTCTATTAGGTCTTTCATACTTGTTGTGATGAAAGTGTGGCATGAATAAAAACAAGTCCTTACGGGCAAAATTCAACCACGCATGGAAAGGCTGGATAAAATCTTCCCCAGTCGTTCAGTCCTATGGAAGGAGGAACTAGAAGAGCCACTGGGTAGAAAATGTATGTTTCTCCAAGGCAAAGACGGATGGCAGAACCATGGGGCCTGGGAATGAGTCCAGACACGATGTGTCAACACCTTGATATGGAGGATGCTGTGTTGCTGTTGTGGTCCATGAGACTGGAAGAGCAGCTCTTTCAAAGTTTTGCAGCCCGCCTGTGGGGAGGAACATCTTCTCTGCAGTGCTTTCAAATGCAGACATAAACTGGGAGATTTCTCCCCAGAGAAAGGACAACCTGGTACTTGGGGCAGAGGATGAGACATTAGCAGATCTGGGTTTTGGTCCTTTTACCTGTTGAGTCTCTTTCTGGTGAGAAATGTCACTAGGCTAAAGCTTTTTCTAGAGGCTAAACTTAGTTGCAGAGCTAGTGGTTTTGGTGCTACCACTCTGGAGAGGCAAAAGTGACTGTTACCACACAACAAAGGTAGCAGCATCAGTAGCGAGGACATGGGTCGGATAGGACTGGAAAACCTGGCCTCTTTTGAAGAAGCTCTCTCATGGTGGAGTGCCTTGCATGAAAGAACAACAAGAGTTTATAGTTAACACTTACGTATATTTAAAGTTCATACCTTTCAAACACACCAGATTGCTGTTGTCTACTGCTCACTCCAGCCCTGCTTCCCAAAGCAGTGGTGATCCCTTTGGCCTCTGCAGGCAGCTCCACATCCTTAAGCAGCAGCGTCAGCTCCATGTGTCATAGACAAGGCACAATCCATAGTGCACCCACTGATGGTTAAGAAAAGGACTTTGCTCCCAAGGGTTATACAGCCCTTGGACTCTTTCCAGAGCTGTGTCTATGGTTTATAGAATTTCTCCTTATTATTTCTCTCTGAGCCTCTCACTCCAATTTCCTTCTGTTTCCAAAAATCAGACAAGTCCTGAGTGCTATGACTCCTCCCTGAGGGAGGAGATTTATCTTTTTGGCGAGAACCACCCACTGGCCAAGCACTTGCATAGGTCAGTTCCTGAGTGGTAAAGACTATAAATAAGTTTGTTTAGAAATTTGGTGATGCCCCTGGGAAACTTTACATCAACACACCTGTGTAGAGGCAGCTCCAGGCCTATGCCTCTCCCATTCCTTTTATTTTTAGAGACTTACTCCCAAGAATAGCAGACTTCTTTCTTGGGGCCATATTTTTTAAAGTGGTCCTATCTCCGCATCCAAGTGTGAAACTATAATAACAACAACAACAACAACAACAACTAATAATGATGATAAGAGTAATACCTTTCACTTATGTGTTTCTCATTGCTATGATTTGCATTACATCAGAAATGTACAATAGGGGCTCCCTGCCAAGCAGATAACCAGTGTTGACCTGAAGAAGTTATGCTCCAAGACATAAGCAAGCTCCAAATAAAAATACACATGCAAAATTATATACACTCACACATATGGACTCAATCTGATTCATCCAAAGAGATGAAAGCAGTTGGCAAACAGCAATTAACTCATTTTCATGCAATAGATAAGCATCATCTTTCTATCTGATGGATGAGCAAGACAAGTTAAATGACTTGCCCAAGGTTACACAATGCATCAGGGCAGAGCTTGGAAGCAGTATAAAGGAGTCCTCATTCCCTGATCTAACCACCTTCTTCTTGACTTTCATCTGAATTTTCAGTGTACAGAAGAATAGACTTTCAGAAATGTGCACACACATATACATACACTTGTAAACCTGGAAGATAAAAAGACATTAAGGTTGGGCTCTAACTGCATATGGTTAGCAAACTCCCCTTGAAGATCTGTACATTCTCCACAGCCTCTTAGCTTGCTTAGTTTAAAAGGCTGGAGTCAATTAGCATTTGATTTTGAGTAACAAATTTTCTGTTCCAACAGAAATTAGATCTGTGTCTCTCGATGTTATAATTCTCAGTTTTACTGTCACTAGATTTTGGCTTTGGGTAAAGAAGAAGCAAGAGTTACTGGTGAACTGCGAAGGGATGCTTTTCTTAATGGCAGGGAGATTGTAACCATTTAAGTGGCTTCCCTTTTTTGGTGTCTACCTGAGAGGGAAGCGCTCACTATTAATCTCATAGCAGTAAATTACAGAGAATTCTCTCATTTCCGTAATGTTATCTACTCAAAGATCTTTAGGAATATTATGCACTAATTCAGTATGACAGTGCTGCTATAAAGGTATATGGGGCTTCTCCACATTTTACAGAGGAAAAAATTATAGAAGGAAATTTGAAGGCCTCCTTGTTAGCAGCAGTGCTGTGTGAATGGTATGTGTGAGTGTAAAAAGCCAGGCATAGAAATGTAATAGTCCACTTCCAGGGACAAATTGGAATATGCGTATAAGGCAAACTATTGTACCCAATAGCTGTGAAATTTAATATCACACAAGTAAGTGACTTACTCAAGATCTCAAAGGAAATCTGTGGCAGAATTGGGAAAGCGTCCCGCTCTTGTTCTTGAGCCACAAAACCACTCTTCCCTTTGAACCTCCAATCAGTCTTTTCTTTGATTTAAGGTTGACTGAGATGAGCTGATTAAGTTTCCATGTATCATCTGGAAGCTTCAGAACAGGCTTGTTTTGCTAGACATTCCCATCAGCCCCCATAGTTTCAGGCCTTTTGATTATAAAATGCTTTTTACGTTAGTCTTCATGGAAACTCCCTTTTTCTTTTGTTTTAATCATTTACAAGCTGGAGCCTTGCCAATTTATGTAACATGGTCTCATCCTACTCATTATTTCATCATACTCCTGCCAGATCTTTATTAAATATATTTCTTCCCCCCCGCTTTAGTAAAAAAGGGATGGGTGCCTGGGAACCTGGATATGAAAATGAGTGGGAATTGAGATTTTTTTTTTCCTCTGGGTTTTTCACCCTCTTTTTTTCCAGACTCAGAAATATCAGTGAGAAGGGTTATCTCCCCCAGTTGTGGGAGAGCAGTGCCTGTCAAGTTTAGGTGAGTTATTAGTGAGGGGGCAGGGGTCTTACCTCCCAAACTCCGTGGTTCCCACTAAGAGGGAGCCAAGCCACAGACTTTGAGATCTTATTCACGGTCCTAGCACACACAAAAACTGTAAAATTTGCTCTATAGGTCAATGGAGCAAGATTTTAGCTTTCCTAAATACCTCCCAAGCCTAAATACCTCCCAAGCCTTTTGTACCTGCAGTTCAGGTACTCTTGATTTTCCCATCTCCTTTCACCGCTTTGGTACTTTCCTCCCCATCTCATCTCTTATTTTTAAGGCGTATGCCTTGCTAACTGAAAAAGCTATATAACTCCCTGTGATTTTTCACCACCCACATTCACCCCTTTGAAGGCCATGAATACAAGATCTATAATGTGATATTGAGAACTACGCCCAAGACATCCTCAAGGGACATAGTGGTGCTCTTGACTTGGCTGGACAGTTCAGGGAGCAAGGGCACTTGGACACAGCTGAATCCTGCTGGTGAAGCTTGGCCGTGGTGGTTGTCCATCTGTAAGGATTTGTCTGAGGACTCCTTTTGTCTTATAAAGACCCATCTTGTGAGGAAGTAGTCACAGGAGGTTAGTCCAGGACCGTAGGCTGTGTTGCTCATACTTGATAAAGCCACACTTCTTTTTTGGGGGGGATTCTTTTAGACTCAACCAAAGCCATCGAGAGACATGTGATTCCATACTCCATGGAGCAATTCCTGGACCAGGCAATTTCCTGATGATTGTGTCCTTGAGCAGATCACCGGGCCCAGTCTGCCCCTCTAACTGCCCCACCATCATCTCCGTCCAGAGCCAAACATATGCAGCTGCCATGGGATCCTGTAACAACTCCCTGCGGACAGCTGCTGGCAAGTGATGGGCCCACTAGCCTTTCCCAGACATTTTTCTTTGCTGTGGCCCTTGTCCATGAGAGGCTTTCCCCCCCGTGCTTGCCTCCCATGGGCGTAAACTGTTTTGCTTGTTCCCAGGATGAGAGGTTTCTGATGTATTTTGCATATATTTTGAACCATGAACTTTTGTACAGTTACACTAACTTGTGGTTTCCTATGTGTGTGAGGCTCTCCTTACCCCCAGTGGCTTTCCTAACCTTTTATTGGTGATAACTATCAGCTTTTCATGGTTTGAAGAGAACAAGGGCTCCCTTTACTTAAACTTTCTGCTGTGCTGCAAACATTTTAACAAGCAACTCACACAAACTTTTTTCCCTTACTTGATGGACACCATTTCAGTGTTTGGAAGGGGACTTGGCACCAGGGAATCCAACCATGCCTTAGTAGTGTAGGTGTTGACTGCACGTTGTACAAGATCTTCTTGAAAAACATGCCATATGTATGTATAGTACAGCATGGTGTTGTACTTGTGTCATTGGAAATGTGCTGTCAGCTGAGTTGAGGACCCTGGGTCGGTGTTTCAGGGGTATTCTACTCGGGATCCCCCCCCCCCCCCACCCCCCNAGTGCATATCAAGTACAAACATGACTGCTCTTCAGAAGCACTTTTATGAGCCTCAGGGGTAAGTCGTCTCTGGCAGGGATGATTTAGCAGTATGCCTTTGAGAAGGTGAACTCCCGCAGAGGCAGGGAAATCACCCCAAACGTCTCATGAAGGTGGTGGCAGACCTTTTAACACAGATCCCAAGAGCCTCTTCTTGCCCATCTCCAGCACAGCCCCAGGCAGAACTAGGGGATGCACTTCAGGTCTCTATAGCCCACATTGTACTGGAAACGTGTAAAAGTAATAAAAAATGTGTTGTGTGCTAGAGGCAAGTGCCTGTCACTGCCAACTGAAAGCATCAAAACCTGGATGCTTGAACTGCGTTCAGGAGGACAGGGCAGGCTCACGTTTAGCCTGAACAGCAGGAAGGAAATGGGGGACCATGCCAAAAAACCCATGAATATGTGCTCATATCCTAACAGAGAGGGAGATGAAACCATCTCAAAGATCTTTGGCTTCAAGGAAGTGCTCACTGGAGGCAGAAAATGTGCCAGCAGGCCAGTGAGAGCTGCGAACAAAACCTCAATTAAAATACAATTGGGATACTCAAAGGTCTGTAATGAAACATGGGTCAATTGGCTGGAGCGAGGGGAGTGAATGTAGGGCCCCAGTGTTGTCAGAAACGGTGCTGAAATTATTGTCAAACTGGTACCATGTCAGACTTGGCTTCTGTCTCGGTTCAGAAGTGGCTCAAGAAATAGGGAAATATATTGAGATAGCAAAGGTACCACTGGTCTTTTTTTTCACTTGCCTTCTACTTGGCTCTATGGTAATTGCTGAATTTGTGCTCCAATTTTGTGTTAATTTGTAGAATTAATGGTGTGGAAAATGTGAATTTCTGACGATACGCAGCAAACTTACGTAGGAAGTAACTTTTTCAGAAGTTGTGGTTATTGCAGGGTTATTTGTTACTTCGGTTCAGACCTGATAGTAATGTTGCTTGTGGCTTTAACACCTTCAAAGTACTTTGCAAATAGGAATCCCGATACCGAACCATGTGATGGAAATACCTTTCAGCCATCTCAGTGTCTGGGAGGGGAGGAACATCAAGACTGGCCTCACAGTTTATGTTCTCAAAGATGGCTTTTGCTTTTTGGTGCTCAGCTTTTGGATGCCAAGCTCACAGGCCAGCTCTTTGGCTGTACTGAGCAACCATGAGAGCCGCTGAGTTTCTGCCAGGATGCTGAGTGTGGTGTCCCATGATGAACACAGCCCATTTACTGAAGTTGAACAGCCTCTAAATAAGGGTATTTTATGGGATATATTTGAATATTTAAGCCTATATAACTTCTCCAAACTAATGTTGAGAGTCAGTTTTCCTTCCCATTTGGTCTCATGAGGAACTGGAAGCCAGTTCTGGGAGAGGGACAGGAGTGGGATGATCAAACCCCAGGTTTCTAGGGGTGACAAGGGGCAGGAGAGCCTGCAGGGACAAGCACGGACACCCCAGTGCGTGGGTAAAGGAGCAGCAGTTGCGTGGGCAAAGCTAGCGGGAGGGTGTTTTCCTAAGCCAGCTCTGCATCAGCCAGTTTATCAAACTGAACCAAATTGCTTCCAGCACAGCCTTAGGGGAGAAGTGGCTGTTTGTATGGGGGGACACGTCAAAGAGAGACCTCGGTACTATGGAGCTGGGCATATTTTAGCTACAGACCCATCCTGAAGCCACAGCTCTGGTTTGTCCTGTCCCCTTTGCTGTAGCATCCCAGAGCCTATGATCTCAGTGCAGGCTTGGTGCTTGCTCTTTCACAAGTGGTAGTCTGCAAAAAATTATCTCGTAATTTTAATACTTACATCTTTGTTTCACAGCAGGGCTCTAGAGTTTTGTAGCCATCTTTCAGGAGGCTCCAGATCAAGTTGTAGTTGTTAGTTACGTTATGCAATGGAGCAGCACTCACACAAAACCAACATGGCAGCTGGTGCTGGGGTTTCATGGTCACATAACAGCCCAAATGCCAAAAAGACAAGGGGAAAAAAAAAATCTATTTAAGCAATTTTTTCCTCTCTATAGGAACTTAGTCTGTCAGCAGCATAAACACTTGCAATCATGCACTTCCTAGGATGCATGTGCTATCGAAAAGGGAGGTGTTAATTGCTGTGCTAATTACAACATGATTGCTTTGCACTTGTTTTGCACTTGCAGGTGATTAAATTTTTAACGAAGCATATTACTTGGCACTGTTAGCACAGTTAACACATTTCTCTCTCTCTCTCTCTCTCTCTCCCTCCCTCCCTCCCTCCCTCCCTCCTCCCCCCTCTCTCTTTTTTTTTTTTTTATGCCTTGGGAGAAGTCCCGCGCCGCAGACCCTTCGCTGGCTGCGATGTGCTGTTGTGCTTGGAACAAGCCTCTGTTTAGGCTGTCGGTAGCAGTACCCCGGCTTCCTGCTCGGAAAGAGCAGCAGCCTGTTATCATCAGGCTCAGCATGACGGCGCCGGCCAGATGCGAATGCAGAACCCACCAAGGTATTAGCTAAAAATTAGGCAAGGCTGTTGATGCCAGTCTCCCAGATTTCATTTAAAAACTACGCCAGCTCGAGCCAGTCAGGCGGCAGCGGTGGAGGGTGTGTGGGAAGGTGGAGAAATGACAGCAAGTTCCCCGTGATTTATTTCTGCTTTGCCGAGCGGGTTCCCAGCTGAACGAGAGCAGGGGAAACTTGCATCTGTTCGATGAGCAGGCTCGTATCTCTCTGATAAGGCAGCAATTACACGGCCCAGTGAGGCTGCATGACCAAAGTAAAGCCGGGTGAACCAGACCGTTGGATTTATTGACAGGCATAGATGGCTTTACACTTCTGGCTGCTTCCTTTGCAAGTTCCTGGCAAACTTGTTGATTCCGATGGGTTTGAGCTCATCAATCCCAAATGAACAACGATTTATCCTCAGTGGACGTTGTCCAGCCTGGTGGATTGCTTTTGAATTGCTCGGCTCTGCAGGCCTTTGCCTTTGGAGACTGTCTGGTCTATTTGTTATAGCAATGGAAACTTTTTGAGGCTCTTGGCGTCAGGCTGTATGAATGGACCGGAGGGTTGCTAGTATTATACACAAAAAAGGGGTGTGATCTACTTCTGGAAAGGGCTCCTCACAAGAAGAGGCTGAAAGGTGCCTACTGTTTCTGTTTAGGGATGATATAAGTAAAAGGAGAGAAACTGGGTGGACAATGAGAAATACTGAAAAGGTTAGAAAAGATGATCTCATTTAGCCAGTTTTTTAAAATTCATGAGCAAGAGTCACTCAATAAGGAAGCACAAAATGAAAAAAGAAGATTTGAAACCGATAAGGAAATATTTTTAGACAACACTTAATTAACCCTGGGAACTTATTGCCACAAAATACCGCTGAGCCCAAGAATTAGCAGAATCCAAAGCAGACTAGACATTTGTATGGATAACGAGAACTACGTTCGACTGGATTAAAAACAATATAAGGGATGCAAAATCTCATGCTTCATGGAGGTGGGAAACAGCTAACCGATGAGGAGTAAGAAAAAACTTCGCCTATGGGCAGATCATCCCATGATGGTTCATTAGGGGGTTTCTTGTGCTGTCCTGCGAGGCAGCTGGTCTTGGCCGCTGGCAGGGACGGGCACCGAGCGCTGCAGAACAATGGCCTGGTCCGGCACCTGGCCATCCCTTTGTTCCCGTGCGGCATTGTTCTGTATCAGGGCTGGGCCAGGGATACCTTTTACAAATAGAAAGAGATTACAAGGAGACTACATGAGTACTCCTGACATAAATCTTTGCCTCTCGCGCATGCACGCACCCCGCGAATTAATAGGAACAAAGGAAAAAGTCGCTGCTGGGATTGTTTACATAATATGAATGAAAAAGCGCCTGGGAACACCTTCAGCATGAATTAGCTGAATTTATTTTGACTAAATGTTTGTGAACCGTTTTTAGCTGCATGTGCTGAATTTTACCGCGCCCAGGCACACACAAGTGTACCTTGATGAGGGGTGACATCCTGAAGGATTTGGGACAGCAGATCTGGTCCCTGGGGAGCTGGGAAATAAGACTGAGGGGTGGCACCCACCATGGCAGAGCGCCCTGTGCCCTGTAGCTGATTTGTCTTTAGCATTAAGTGTTAAAATAAAATGCAGGCTTATAAATTGCTGTGAGGTGATAGCCTTACCATACTGTCATGACTTGGCAAGTTCAGCCTAGAAGTTCATGGACGCTGACCCTCACATATTAAATATAGATAATGCAAATAGATTTGCCCGTTGGCATTAAGGGGCCAAACTTAAGTACCTAAGCCTCACACTTGTGCCATGTAATTGTTCACGTGTTGCGCTGTTCACATAATTGGAGGACTAACAGGCCAAGGGGGAATGAGAATGACAACAGGAATATGTTTTCTGCAAAGCTGGAGAGTTTGCATTAACAATTTAGGATGCTGGCGAGGCTCTCTTTAATGTTTCATGAATTTTTTTGGCCCACAAACCACAGGCCTTCACCTTTCCCATCATTTTGGCCACGTGGCCCTGCAGGCAGGTCCGTCACACAGGAGCAAAAGGCGAGCCATAGGAGAAAACCCTGCGTGCCCAAGCCCTGCTCCAGGGGACGCAGTGTGTGTGTCCCCTCCACAGGGGCTGAAGAGGTGGGGAGCAAGGGGAGGGTGGCTGCAAAGCCCTGGGGACTCCAGCAAAATGTCTTCAATCGCAGGATTGGTTTTTGCTTGACTTTTCTGCACCAACTTCAATAGATGTGAATTGATATCGTTTTTAACTGGCAGGTTTCATTATCTGCAATTTCATTAAGAGCGGTATCTGCTAAAGGACCACTGACTGTTTTTTTTATTTTTTGCTTAATGGGTTCAATTATATCCGCAGCAAACCTTGCCATTTTTTCCCCCACCAAACTTCATATTCTAGTCTATTACTCACTGTCTGTCTGGCCCCATCGTGCTTTCACTGCAGATGTCATAACAGAAAAGAGATGAACAGGCAGCCCTTACTTCCCGATAAATTAATGTGCTGCAGTCTAATCCATATCCCAAATGATAAAGTTAACAACAGTTTGCAAGCCTGTCACATAATCTAAAAAATTCAGATGGATATTTTTCCCCCCTCATGTGGGAGGAAAAAGCTGTTTCGGGGATGAACAGTTATTAATACGTTTAAGCTGCAGCAGAATGTCATGGAAATGGCACAATTAATTCATCTGCCGCCTCAATCCAGTGGCGAAGCACTTTTATTGGGAGCAACCTGTTCGGCAGGCTGCTGGCCGCGGAGCTGTTCCCGGGGCTGCTGCAGCCTGTCCTCCCTCCTTCGGCTGCTTGCTCCAGCTGGGCTCGGGCCCCGCTCAGCTGCCAGCCTTTCGGGGCGAATTTCTGCTGCGCTCTTCGGGGTCAGTCACCTGCGGCTCTCCCACACTCCCCAGCATGTGGTTACTGGGACGTGGAAACAGGGGCTCAGTGAAGCCTGCTCCAAATCTGCTGTGCTGCCCCAGAAACCGCTGTGTGCGGCACCCTCAGCAGCACGCATCCGTTTGCAAGAGGCAAATTAATTTGCAGACCCGAATGATAGATATCCCTAGACTTGCCGCTGTGCGACAGGCGGGGAGGGATGCGCTTCCTGGCATCTGCCTCCGGTGGTTTCACTGGGGAAAATGGTGCGTGGAGCCTCTGTTCACACAGAGCAGCTCAGGTACACAGGATGAGCTTCCAAGGGATGGATCCTCAGCTGAGGGGAACTGGATTAGCTCCTTAAAAATTCATGGAGTTAAGCCAGTTTACACCAGCTGACGATCAGGCCCTTACTGCGTAAGTGCCTGTGGGAGCTAAGTGTGCAAAAAGGGTTTGTTTGGGTAACCTCTCAAAAAATGGGACATTACCTGAATTTCTCAGTCTGGAATTCTTACAAGAAGAATGTTTCCTGTAAGACTTCTCAGCTATATGAGATATAACGGGAAAAGGCTTTTATCCTAATATTTTTCAGTGATTTTAACCACAATGCAGATGGGCAGAGGAATGAAGGGAAAAAAATAAAGGCAATAATGAAAACTTTGCAAGCTTTCTGGGCTGCAAAGTCATCAGCTGAGGTATAATGGCATGGAAAGGGTGTAAGGGATGGAGAAATCTTTATATCAAAGCTAAGTTGCATACCCTTGATTTCAGTGCTTTCTTTTGCTCTTCTTGCCAGTTTTACAGTTTTTTTTTTTTTTTTTTTTTTTTTTTTTTTTTTTGCTGATGGTAGGCATGGCTGACATGAGACTTAGATCTAAAGTTTGCATTGCTGGTCTTACACTGTAGCTCCCTTTTACTTCACCCTGCAACCCCAACTTCAAAATCTGGGCTAAGCACACTTTCAAGGTGCAAATATGTGGTGGGTAAGGAGAGAGGGGAGGTGGTCGGCATTGGGCTGTTAGCTGCAGTTACTAAGCTGGTGGACTGAGAAAACCAGAAGAAAATGAGACGGCAGCTTGCTGCAGGACTCACTTGGGAAGCTGGAAGAACACTGCAGCGGGCAACGGCTTTTTGAGTGTGCTGGCTCCTGCATGGAGCTGGCATGCCATGCTGCAGCCCGCACAGCCGGCTGTCGAGTGTGTGGGCAGTGTGGGCCAAAACAGCCTCCTCCAAGCCTGCTTGAGGTTCTTCCTTCACTTCAGAGTCACCATTGCTGGATGTGAGGAAGGATGTAAGGCCATGTGCAGGCTCTACGCTTCTTGTTCCCTTTTGGCACATCTGGCATCAGTGATACCCTCACGCTCCCTCAGCATGGGACTTTCCATCCGAAAAGCAGATGGGAGGCAGAGGTGGGGGGGCTGGGTGTCTCTTAAGCAAAGTGCTACCCATGAATGACCAACAAATGTCTCCCTTGCTCAGAGCAGAATGAATTCAACAGGGGCTGAGCAAGTATAAATGCAGAAAATATCTCACCACTATGGGACATATACCTAAATCTAACACAATGAAAACCACAGGCGCTGACTTTAAGGACGTTTCTCTCTTTAGGGCACACTGACAGAGGCAACCCATTGTTCAGGAGTGTAATGGTCCCTGGACAAGGACCCTGCAAGCAGCCCCTTTTCCTCTTGGGTGGTTCTGATGCCAAATAGGGGAAGGCAAAGCTTATTCCTGAGGCTGACCTATTTCTGTGGAGCAGCTGCAAGCCAGGGTAATAATCCACTTATCTGCTGAGAAACCCACAGCAGCATCTTACAGACAGGCACCGACTCGCAGAGCTCTGGTTCAGCAGCCCGTGGGTGGGCGCTGACGGCCTCCCCCAGCACCACCCCCAGCTGCCCGCAGTGCCCGAGATGAAGGTCTGTGCAAAAGATGGGGTGGTGTGGACTACTGAAGCCTTTGCTTGAAATATTTTACCTGGTGGTGACTTTTACAGAAAGCCTTACAAAATACCCAGGACTGCAAAACTAACAAAAACTAGAATATAGCAGAATATCATGGGGAAAATCTGTCATTAAAACATCTTCAGAGCATGACAATGTCTTCACCAAGGAGTCATCTGAGAGAGCATTTTCCGATGCCTTGAAGTTTGAAGATGGCAATGGCTGAGGAGTGAGCAGTGTCCCCACAGTCACACCTTGCAGCCTTGCTAGGTGGAGGGTCGGGGAGCACAGGCCAGCCCTGGTGCCCAAATGCTGCTGATCAGCTGCAGCAATATCACCAGGTCTGGTATCATGACGAAAGCATGGTGCTGGAAGGAGAGATCTCTGCGGCTCCGTACAAGGCCACTTAGCTCTTTAATCAGATGCCACTATGTTGCATTGCTGTCTTGGTTGGTTTCCTTACAAACCTCACATTAGGAATGCTCTTGAGGTCAGGGCAGGTTCCAGTTCTTCCTCCTTCAGGGGCCCAGGTGGAAGAGCGGGGAGGTGGGAGACCCGTGGTCTATGTGCTGCTGAAGGCTGCAGTGATTAAGCTGTTCCCTACTGACCAGGGCATGCATGTGAGCAAGGGACCTGCTCAAGCCTACTGAGAGATCTTATTGCTGCCACCACATAACTCATGTTGGTTCCCACTTATTAGCAAATCTTTCCCATATCAGGAATGAGGTAACTCTCACCCACCCAGTTAGCCATGTCTTCCAGGAGCCTTCCAGGCAAAGAGCGAGGTTTTCCACTGGGTGGGTCTGTGCTATTTGAATACTTCTGCTGAGCTTTCCCTGGCTAAAAATTACCTTACCCCAGGGGACTCCTGTGCCCGAGGGACCGCATAGCGTTCTGCTGGGGATGCCAGTTGAGCGCTGGCAGAGGGTTAAAACTAACTCCTCTTGTGGGTTCAGTGACCTAAGAAGAAGAAAGCAGGTATATCTGAAAAGAGTGTGGAGCTCGTTATATTTGATATTTCAAGACCCATATTATGATTTATTCAGGACATACTTCTACTTCTTCCCTGTCATTTGTAAAAAACAACCCCACAATGCTATAGAGTAAGAAAATGTCACAGGTTCTGGCCGTGCACATTTTACTAAGTACTTTGGGTGAAGACATTCCCAAACTGCCTTGGAATCATCTCACGTAGACCAGCTGATCTTCAGCTCCATCCCTCTTGCTCAGACGAATCCTTTCAAGCATTGTGGGATACCAGGACCTAATAGGCAGGGAAAAGCATTCTGCTCTCTTTTCCCTTCTTGTGTTACAGCATTTCTCCCTTCAGGAGACAAGTGGAGTGGGGTACTACACAGGCCACCTGGGTCATTAAGGTATTAGGATTTTGTGGTGTGCTCATTTCCTGTACTTACATGTAACGTAGGTTTGGTGGTGATGGATTTTCTCTATGTTCTTGATAATAAAAAAAAAAAGGAAATGCTGGATTAAAAAACGTCCTCTGTTCCCCCCTGCATCCCTCTCTGTGGATGGCATTGCTGTTTGGTAAATGTCAGTATTTAGAATGGATCCAGTTTTTAGCGCTGAAGTCACAAAAACTAAAGCAGAGCTGACTGCTTCAGACAGCTGATGAATCAGCAACGGCCAAAGTTAAAAAGCTAGAAGTCGACAGACTGATGGGAAGATATTACATGTAGGATCCAAAACTGTTGAATGTCAGTACATTAAATAATACAATCAGCCATTGTGAAGATTTCATAAAGATGGGCATGTTGTAAAAGAAGTGTTGCTTTGCTGTTTGTCTTTGGCACAGAAATCCTTTATAAATACAAAACACGATTAAACAAATAGTTCCATGAGCACCAGAAATAATGAAGCCTGGTTTCCAATAGATCCTTCCTGTGTGGATCTTCTGCTGGCTGAGACAGATCTCACTAGCTTTTCCCTCAGTTGGCACTAGTAAGTTCTTGCATCTTCCTGTCCATCTCTTTTCATAAAACTTATAGGGACACTTTTATTCTACTTCTTGGCTTGGCTGAACCCAGGTGACAGGTTCAAAAGCAACTGGGCAATATGAGGGAACAGATAGGTCGAACCACGGGGTGCCCCCCTGTGTCCATAGGAAATCAGAGCCGTGGACTGACCACTGCTGGGGATGCCCTTACCAGACTTTATCATTGCTGCACCGTGCCACGGCTCTGCACTCTCCTGTGCCATCCCAGAGCAAACGGGGTGTTCAGTGGTGAGGAAAGCTTACAACATGCCCCTGTCCTGTTGTTGCATGTAAAGTGAACCTGTCCTTGTACATCGATGGCGTTCATACTGTCAACATTTCTGAGACGTTTAGAAAAGTCCTCAGCGTGGAGGCTAGCCCAGAGATAGGTATCCCGTTAGGTCAATTTTTCAGGAGCATCAGGTGATATTTCCACCCCTTCACCTCCCACTGACCCAGAGCCACGGTGCTGATATTACCCAGGGGGTTCAGCCTGGCTGCTCTTTTGTCTGCAGGACCCCACATGGAAGAACCTTTCCATAACAAATTCACATCATGCTCCAGCACAGGAGAAAGAAGTAGGTTTCCTTTGTTTCTTGAAGCCAATAGGAGGGGCATGCCTACATCAGAGGACAAATCAGAGAAATATTATTACCATGTTCCAGTCTTTAAAGGGTGGCCACAAAGAAGATGGAGACTCCCTTTTTACAGGAGTGACGTGGAAAAGATGAGGGGTAATGGACACAAGTTAGTCCTGGGGAGATTCTGGTTGGGCACACAAGGAAAATTTTTCACAATGAGAACAATCAGCCATTGGAATAATCTCCCCAGGGAAGTGGTAGATTCCCCAACACTGGACACTTTTAAGATTCAGCTGGACAGGGTGCTGGGCCATCTTGTCTAGACTGTGCTTTTGCCGAGAAAGGTTGGACCAGATGATCCTTGAGGTCCCTTCCAACCTGGTATTCTATGATTCTGTGAAATCCATTTTGCAAGCTGTCCTCAGGGTACTCTTCCAAATGCAGGAGGCTGCTGAGCTACAGCGGTTCTTCTTCTCCAGCAGCCCTGGAGGAGCCCTTAGAGATCCTAAGCTCTGAAGGTTGCCTAGATTTCCCAGGATGGGAACTCAGGAAGATAAGCCAGCCTTTTAATCTTATTTTTTTTAATTAAAGAGGTTGATGACATAAGCTATTCTGATTGCCGGTGATGAGTTGTGAGCCAGTAAAAGACTGGATTCAAATTTGAGTCCTTTATAGCTCAGACCTATCTTTCTGGTCTCTGAAACGGCGTGTGCATTTTTATTTCTCACTTTCTTCAGGCACATAAAAGAATTTCACTCTGGAACACAGCAAGTACAATGTGATGAGACCACATTGTTTCATCAGATGGAAACCCGTGTAATCTCAAGTGATCCCTGTTGAAACAGACACAGAAGACCACATTTTTGTTAACTTGTGCATATACACATATTTTACAATGGTAGTTTGGGTTTGGAAGCGGATACTCATCTGCAATCTAGGGACATCTTGTTAGCAGATGTTATTTGTCTGAGAAGTTGAACTTATTCTAATGAGAGTACTTTTATTTTTTTTACATTTGCAAGACACTGAACAAACATAAAGACACCGCAGCTACTATACAAGCAGCAAATTGTTTTCCAGTTGAAAATACTGTATAAAGACAAATCGTTATTTTTACTTTGCAGTCAGATTTGCCCACCAAAGTGTGTGGGGGCAAGGTGATATTGGGAACCTGCTTAGGTAAGTAGCTGTTTCCTAGTATTCTAGGGAATTCATGAATGCAAAGCATATAGATAAAATTCCACTCTGTGTGGGTGCATTTGTTGAGCAAAGTTGTCAGATGTCTGTTAAAAGGAAATAACACTTGTATAGCAGGTTTTCACAGCTGTAGTGTGTGAAAATTATTATTAAAGCATTTCTAAGGTATTTCCAGCAGAATGAATAGGGTGCGATTTGTGAAATTATTATTTTGTGGTCAAAACACAGAGAAAGTCAGAATTTGAATTCAGCTGTATAGTGTGGTTTTCCTTTTGTGAGACTTCTAGATTGTCCACTGTAAAGGAAAATATTTCAAGATGTTTGTCTTGATAGTTGAATGCACTAATCCAGGGAAGTAAATAACAACCCCCCCTAATGATATGGGACCACTGTGGTCACTCCTGATGGAAATTGGTTCTGTCTGTTTCCACTTTGCTGTGTCAGGCTAAACCCACTCCTCCTCCTATTTGGCTCAGGCTGCTGAAACACTTCTTTCTTATGTCAGATATTTTTTACTGGGGGAAGGAAACAGCCTATAGACCACACCAGAGGCAGGAGCAGTTCAGGAGAGCTCTTTGTATTCTGCCCATCTTTCGCTTCCCAAGGAAATGGGAGGATGAACAGGATGCGCGGCTGAAACTCCTCCTCTGACGAAGGGCAGCAGTTGGGGATTTTCCTGGTTTAAAGCTAAACGAATGGGCTCTTTACATGGCTGAAATCTACCTTCAAACAGGTAATGCAGAGCACTGGTGGCAGAATACATGCTTTGAGCTCTTAGGCTACAATAACCTTTGGGGGACCTTCTGGGCACGATCAGGAGATGCCTATTAAAGCTAGTGTTGTCACCACTCTCATATGGTCTTCTTGCTGTAGTCAAAGTTTTAATTACCACTCCTATTCATGAAGACGGGTTATTGGCTTAAACTTCAGAGTTTGTTTTTTTTTATTGGGGGGTGGTGGGGGGCATGTTGGTTTCTGTTCCTTTCAGTGGTGAAGAAAGAGCTCTGAGGTTAACCCAAATGCATCCTAAAGACAAAAAGAACAAAGAACACAAAGACCATGGTTTGAAAAAGAACATTTTTTTTTTTCTTTCTTTCCTTTCTGGTTTTTTTTTTTTTTTTTTTTTTTTTTTTTTTTTTTGTAAGCCAGTGCTGTAATTTTGCCCTGATGGATGTTTTTGAATGCTGGAGGTTGGCAAATGGGTCAATCTAAATAAATATCTAAAATAAATAAATACAGCAAGCCTGATTAATACCCAAAGCATTTGTATTCCCAGACATACCTGTAAACCAGCTCCACCCCGATTAATCAGGTCTGACTGTACTGCGTAATACTTACCATTTTTTAATTAAAATTGAGAGCTCTGACTGTCCAGAGTGCTACACGTGTGTTCTCTGAAAAATTACAGCACAAGCAGAAGCCATTTTTTTCCTCCTCTTGCTACAAATTTCATACTGAACTTTAAAGGCAATTTCAGGTGCAGCCGAGTACTATCCATTATCTTTGCCTGTACTCCTAATCAGAGCAGCACAATCTGCCTCCAAAAACATTTGTTCTGAATGGCTGCTGTTTCTGAAAGCAGATGCTCTTGAAAATGTAGCTGTCAATAGCTCCACTTACCAGTGTTTTCTTACAAAGAAATATTCCAGTTAAGGTTTACTTGGATTTAAGTACATGCTTATGATGATGCTGGTGAGGTATAATATTTTTGCCTGTGCGCATGGAACAAATCAGTAAGCTGCTTCTTCATGACCCTGGTTTTGCTTTTGCTCCTGCCTGTACAAATCAGGAAGATCTCTGCTTAGATGAGTAGTTACACCTGGCTAAAATTGTGGGAGATGAGACTCAGTTCCTTTGTTTGAAGTAGAAGCAGGTTTTTGTACAGGGAGAGAATAAACAAGTACTTCATGGTTGCCTTCTCTCTGCACTCTTTTTTTTCCCTTTTTTATTATTTGAACAAATAAGATTTTACTCGTATATTACGCCAAACCAATGACTCCATCTAGCTTCCCACAGCACACTTTTTTATAGCAGAGAATACTCCTTTCTTGTCTTGCTGGAGCACATATTTTCACATGATTTGCACTGATAATATAACTCCACTGAGTAGCTTGATAGAATACATCACTCTTCACAGTCTAGCAGTCCCCCTCCTTAAATAATGGAAGTGGTAGACTCCTGGTAGCTTGATTTTAAACATTTTAAATATATATAATGGTTTGCATACTGTGCAGTGATTTGTAAAATGTGAATGCCTACAAAAACCATGGTTACCAAGCATAACATTATCTTATTTTTACTTACACAACCAGTAAAACAGCTGGAGGTCTAAAATCATGGCCTGGCATTAAATGCATTACTACAGGATGAGGCTGTCCTTTCAATTGGGAGATAGGAAGAGAAAGAAAGTGTAGTGATTACTGGAAAATTAACACCTCCCATTTTAATAGACTGATTATACCAACAGCACTTAAATAGAAACCCTTCAACTGAAATGAATTGGAATTTTATCTATCTGTCTAAAGAGTGAGAAAGGCACAAGTGGCTTTGAGCTACACAAATCGTAGAATCAATCTTCAGAGTGGAAATGGAGTATCTTACTAATGGAAATTATGTCTTTTGTTTTAAGACTCACCTGTACGACACCGTTTAAATTTCGTTCTTTTTATTCCTGTCCTCGAAAAAAGATCCATATCAACAGTGCTCCCCTAGTTTCCCTCTCTAACATCAATAATTGTAATCGACTTGCAATGAATTAAGCTGTAAGCCATAAACCCAGGTCACCGCAGCACACCCACAAGGTTTAGGACTAGGTTTCCTCATCTCAAGTAGCGTTACCAAGCCGTATCAGTAAACCTTCACAAAAGTGGTGTCAAAGGACGACAATTTTGCTACTGCCCTTAGTGCCTCAGAAATAACAACCAAATTGTTCTTCCAAAAATATTGTCCTCATGGGCCTTGTTGAGATGTTCAAGCTCTCCTGGGATGTAGTTTCAGTGGGGGCTTTTGCCTGGCGGGAGGCTGATGGGAAGCGAGGTGCTGAGCCCATGTCAGGTAAGGGAGTTACCCCACTCCTGAAGGAAACTACCAATGAACAGGACACCTGGAAGATTACAAGAGTGGGCAACGTGGCACAGCTCAAAGCAGAAGTTTCTCATAGTTAAAAACATGCCCTTAAATGCATTCCTTCATGAAAAGGGCCTAGAAATGAACATTTCTCTTTATTTCATCTGCTCTCGCACATCATGGTACCACGTCTCCTCTTGGATCCAGAAGTGCACTCCACCAAAATCGCCCCAGAGAGTTGTTCCCGAATTCCTCAGATTTCAGGAGTCTGAGGGCTATCAACAACGTGAAGGAGTCACTCGGCACCTGATCAATGTGACTCCAATATCCGGTCAGCGATGCAGGTGCAGATTGAAAACTGTCAGCACTTCCCAAATCAGCCCCAGGAAGCTGCATAGTCTTCCCCTAGGTAGATCTCTTCTTCCAACTATAAGCCCATTCATGGCATGCAGTTGCTGCAGTGGCAACAAATAGCATTCGGGTGGCTCCTCCAACCCCAACAAAAGTACAAGGAAGGGTGGCCAGGAGCTGATATGCTGCTTTCTTGCTCTGCCCACGCTGGGGAACAGTGGGAGATTTGGCAAAATCTTACGCTTGTGACATTAGGAGACCGAGATCTGATTCATCTGCCTGATAAAGCTTTGAACAAGGTACGGGGGGAATAAAAAGAGTTTGATTCTTGTCTCGCAACACGAGTTTTACATCAGTGGTATTACTGGCTGTATTTACACAGGCAGCTGAGCCAGCCCCAGACTCCACAAAGTCCATTAAAACCAGCTTGTGCATCACCCTGCAAAGCCTCCTAGCTTGCTTGCCTGATGCATGCTCAAAGGGCCGTACCAATTGCACACTGCCCACCTCCCCGAGCGCCAGCACCCTCCAGGCACGAGTCCCCAGCCCCCAGCTCCCAGCCCTAGGGTCCCTCAAGTGGGAGGAGAGCCTCTCCTAGGCTGCCAAACAACGGCGGGGAGGGAGGGATGGTTGTGGTATCGCCTGCCCCAGCTCCTCAAGTGTTGCCCTGGATGACAGTGCATGTCCTCTGGTGTGGACTTGGTTGTCCTGGGCACTGAAGACCTCCACTGTGTGCTTAAGGAGCCAGGGTAGGAGCTTAGCCAGGGTAAAAAGCACTGCCACGATTCCCCAAGAGCAACGCTGACCTACCCCAGCCAAAAAGGGTCTCTTCTTGGAGATCCAACAGTGCCTTTACTTATGGCACAGATATTGCAAAGGAAAGGTTGTGGTGGCGATGGCGCAGCATCCTGGAGTCAAAAATGACTTGTTTACTTTGGAGAGGATCAGAGAAGGACACAGATTATACAACCAAAAGGAAGAATGTGGCTAGTTAATAGCGCTGGCAAATAATGGAGGAAAAAATTCTGCCCTTTTATTCAAAGAAGAAAATGAGCATTGTAGTAAATATGCAGACAATCCACACCAAGTACAAATCTGGTTTCTGTGTGTAAATGTGTGGTCTAGCTGAAATCTTTATAGAAGCTGTTTCAGCTTCAAATGAATATAGTGTTTCTGAAATAGTTTAAATGAATGTGATCTGTCTATGAAAGGAAACAATGGATGTAGTAAACAAGCAAATATGTTTTCAATAGCTGAGTGAGAAGGATGTTGAATATTTCATCAAAAGAGGACTAAGTGTGGGATTTCTGATGCTACACCTGTCCAGCGCTTGTGTTCAGTGGGTACGGGGACGGGTTTGCAGCTCACGGAGAACATGTCAGCCCTGCATGCTCCAAAATCAGGGGATGGACACTTGCTTTTAGCAATTTCCAGCCATACCAATGGGAATGTGTTCAAAAGTAGGGATCAGCCTTAAAAATGAAAAGCCTATGCATTCAATGCGGTTCAGATGTGGTTTCACTTTTTTAGCACCTGGCCCTTGTCCTTATGACACCCGGCCTCAAAAGGACAAGGTAGCTACCTGCGTTACAGAAGAGCTTGGTACAGCAGCCTGGGTCTTCTGTCCTGGCTATCCCCGTGAGTACAGGATGGCACACTGCAGGGAGGAAAGCTGCCCTCGCATGGGTCGAGCCGAATCCGGTGCTACCTTCGGTGGTACCCAAGTTTTGTGCCGTTTCCCCTGCTGCCAGCTCCCTTGAGCGTGGGCTCAAACCCACAGTTGCGGCAAAGCTTAAGCTGCTTTTCCCAGCTGCACCTGTGTTTGCACTCTGCAGCGAAGCACCACTTGAGGAAGGGGAGGGCGGGAGAGCGGGACAGCCCCTTGTCCAGCCTCCTCCTTCTGCATCGTTTTTCATGTGGAGGTTGGTGTTTGCTCCAAACTTTGCTCCCAGAGCGAGGGAGGCGGTCCAGGCATAACCGCTGCTCACCTGCCCTCTGTGTCCTGCTGGAGGAGCCATGGCATCCCCCTGCCCTGCAAAATGCACTGCCAGTCCCAGGATATCCCATGGGGGCTAGCGCCTTCAGCACAGCTGCATGGGAGGTGAAGTCGGCGCAGCAAGTGAAGCATAGCATTTTACTTTTAAAACAGAAAAAAACGATCCTACAAACACGCACTGTGGTACCATTGATGTTGCAGGACTTGCTAATTACTTACACGTTCCTGACTTACAAGCATGTGATTTTTTTGTATCCTTCACTTTTCACTGGTGTTATTTTTGCACTTGTTTGGGGTTTTTTTTTAGGGTGACAAAGAAGAACCCCAGCTTACTGCCTGCTGCCAATTAGCTGTTTAGTCCTTGACCTGCAATTGAAAGGCTTGTGCAACTTAGAAACTCCCACAGATGTTGCCAGAGGAACCTCAACAGCTTCTCTGTCCGTATCTAGTGGGGATGTGGATTTACAAACACACTTTAAAGAGTTTAATCTGAGGCTGAGCAGTTGGCTGTATTTAAAAGCTCTGCAAATCCAACAGATTTCATAGGTCCTTCTCCTCAAGTTTCCACAGAAGAGCTTGTAAATGCCTTGGACCAAATAGCTGTGCAGTTAATGAACTGTGCATACACAGGCACTATGTCCAGCTATGAATTCACACTTAATAGTTTAACAAAGATGTCTGGCTTCGTATGTTTTTCATTCTGTTTTAAATAGTGATAGGCTTGTCAATTAAATCCATCTTTAAAATAGATTTTACCAAACATATGTACTGCCCATTGAGATTCATTTAATGTTATCTTTTCAACATGCTTTTCCAAGAGAAATAAACGACCCAATATTCTATTATAATCAGCGGAATTTTTTTTTTTCAACTTTCCTAAGTACCAAACATCTGACAGGATACTCTAAAACCCTCTGGAGAAATTTTTCTTTTACAGAGAGACCAGTGTGAAAATCTTCAGTCTGAAATGCACGTAAGGCTAGATTTTCAAAAGCATATGCTGCTGCCTCCATTTGTGGATTTCAACCCAAGATACCTGAAACATGATTTTTCAGGGATGCTGAGCAAACATAACTCTTACGGACTCCAGTCAGAATTTTTCCTGTTCACCACTGCTGCAAATCAAGCTCTGCATCGCTAAGGGGACCAGAGAGCATTTCTTGAACAGTTTCTACTTCCAATACTTTCTTACTGTGGAAATAGGCTTAAGTGATACTTGATGGCATTCAGTCACAGATGACACAGCTCATAAAGCTGAAAAAGGAAGCAAAACTCAGGTGGTGAAAATTCACCTCAGTGCGTGAGAAAGAGAGGAGGGGGAGAGTTTGTGAGTGAAAGCTTGACTCTTTGAAAAGGAGACAGATGGTTTTCATCTACTGGTATGAATATTACAAGCTTCAGGTGTCCCAAAATGCTGTGAAAAGCAACTTTAGAAATTGGTGGCAAATAATATGTCCAAAGGTATCCAGAAAAACAATGGCTTTTGCCTCGACTACAGGTAATTTGGGGAAACCTTTCCAGACTTCCTTTTTTTAAGAAAAAACTCTTTACTGAGTATGAGGAGCATGAAGAGAAGCTAGTTCCATCATAAAATGCTACAAGTCTGAAAGTATTTTTACTGTTTATTTTCAATATTGCTAGATCATGCCCCCCTTAGCACCCACGCCAACCTGCCCCCCTCCATTCCTGTCTATAACTTTTAATCAGATCCTTCATTTCCCCCAAGCAGGCAGTCCTTAATTACATTTTACAGACATGGCAATGCAGCACAAGCTGGTGAAAACAGCTGTGGGAAGGTTTCTGCTTTGAAGGAAATATTACTGATGAGGATAATTTTGTGGCCAAATGGAGTTTTCCTTCATTTGTATTAACACAGTATCTTCTATCTCCTCCCAGCCAGTTTCCATATGTACAAGTAGGCAGCATTTCTTCCTAGTCACATAGTGGTTTCTGCTGTGGCTTTCTGCGTTTTCAATTTTGTGATTCAATGTTCAAACATGGATGTTTATTGCTAAGATTTTGAAGATCATAGTGGGATGTTTGGTACCCAAATATCACTGAAAGGTCTCTGTGAAGTCACGTGAATTTACTAACATATATTCTCCTATGGGATGCAGGGCAAAACATTCACAAAAATAGAAGTTCACAAATCTTAATTTAGACTTTTCGAAAACTTACGACACCCAGTGACTCTCACTTGGGGCAAAGAAAATACCAAGAGTCCTACACACTTGCAAGGCAACCTATGGCTGTATTTCACTGTGATCTTGGTCAGGGTTCCCTAATCCATCCCTGATACTGTTTTTTAAAAATATTGCTACTAGCTGACTTGTGGCTAAATGGGCTTTTTTGACAGTTCATTCTAGTTAGCCTTGGAAACCTGTTTGACCTGTGCTCGACCACCAAGCTCGAGGTGGCATTGGCTTGTATTTGCTGCATTATGAATCTGCCCCAGAAGACACGCAGAGTACGTTTGTAAGCATTTTCCTAGCAAAAAATGCAAGGTGTGATTATCCTCTCACACCGGCTTTACTGTGGTGTAAGTCTGTTTGCTTACCTGGGTTTATTTGTCATTTACATGGCTATAAGAGAGTCTACTGCAAGACCTTAAGGATTAAGGGTTCATGAGAGAATGCAGAATAAACTGCTTACATTAAATCACAGGAGTGTGCAAAGCATCCTTTCTTAGCAAAACTGATTTTTTCTCTCTATGAAATAATTTCCTATAGCAGAACTGTGATATGTAAAGAAATGTATTTAATAATTTGTGTTTATTAAAATGGTCTTTTCACATTTATTTTATGTTTCTGTTATTAGATCTTTTGTTGGATGTTAATGGATGTTACTCAGCTCTCAAGGGATCTTGGACATTTTCTCAAGTAACTTATCGAAATCTCTGAATTCTGCAGATCCTGTTTTGTTCTCGTGATGCTCACTTCTTATTGTTCTTCTTCACTTTTTATCATGTAGCATTGTAAGTACATTAAATTAGTAATGAAAAATGAAACCACAGGAGTCCACTGTATTCTAGATAATGACTGATATTTCTTCTCACTTGTCTGTGTTACATTATAGTGTCATAACTTTCCTTTATATCCAATAATATTTTTCATTATTGCACCATCCACAGCACAGAACTGTAGGGGTTTGTTCAGATTCTAACAATATTTTCCTTAAGTAAATCCATATCTAATAATAGCATTTATTTTCTCTTTCTTTTTCTTGCTGTGTAGTGGAAGGTAACACACTGATTTCTCTTAGACCTCATATTGGTTTTACAAGTGCTCAAAGATGTCATCAACAGATATTAAAGAAGATACATCAGAAAATAGAAGAGGCCAAGGTGCAATGCTACTCAGAGGGCTACAAAAGCTTTAGCTCTGTGCCCTGGTGTCAAGGGGAATAAATGTGAATTTGACACTAACGAATGGATGGGGGGTCAGTGGCTCTGGGCCAAGATCCTCCCCAGGTAAGCGTGTGGAGGCTGCCCAGGTGACAGGAACAGTTGCCTCCCATCTAGTGCAATCAGCTGCTGTAGTTGAGGCAGGACCTGTGGCTAGTCAGTGGCTTTTTTTTTTTTTCCCTCCCTTTCCTTTTCTTTCCCTTTCCCTTCCTCCAGGTCTGCTTGTTGCTTGATTTGTGCCTTGGTGCAGGACTGTTGCTTCCTTCTCCTTGGTGGTGCCCCTGCTTGCCTGGGCTACCTTTGCTTTGGTGGCTTGCTGCAGAACTGAGCTGAACTCTGTAGCAGAGCTCTGTGATGTCTTTAGGGTGCACTTGTATCCTGAATGCATAATTTCTGGAAGCAAGCATGTTCCATGTTATTGTCTGGAGAGACTCTTGCACTTACTGGAGAGGGCAGGGGTCCATAAACTGTTCAGAGCCTTTAAAGTCTCAGGGGCTCCTTCCTGTCCCACAGCTGTGTGTTAAAAGATGTTGTGGAGTACAGGGATGCCTTCAGAGGTGGGCTTGCTGGAGCTTCGAAGCCATGTGGTGAGTAACTTTAACCTCTTGTATTGGGTGTTCCCACACAGATAGTATGTGAAAGCTGTATGTTTCCTCCTGTAGGGATGAAGTGGGGAAAACATAAAATGTGTGTGCAGGAAGCCTCCTGCCTTCTGCAAAGTGGACCTGTGGAAAGGATGAATTTCTTTGAGAACTAAAAATGCATTTAGTGGTTACAGTAACTAAAATAAGTCACTTGCTTAACATATTCACTGTCAAATGTTTTTATTTCTGGTAATCTCCATTTCCCCTTCACCGAATTTTATATTGTGAAGTGGAAAACTCTGGAACTGCTTTTAAAGGTGTTTCTGTAGCCCAGCAATGCAGGTTGTCCCTTCGGGGATTCCTCGTTCCCTGGGGCCCGTCTCTTGCCCCTGTGGGGATAACGGGGACCCTGCCATGGAGGTAGGAGCTGTGGGATTTAATTACTTCAAGCCTGAAAGGCACTGAACCCAGCTTCCACTTTTAGGTAATCACTAGGCTACTAAATAGCAGCTTTAAAAAAACCAGCCCCCCGTGCCCCCCTTTTCACCAGAGTTTAACTGAACAGGCCCCCTCCCAACCCTACAGCAGCTTCCAGCAGGAGGGTGGTGCGTTGGAGCAGGGGTGATGTGTGTGTGCTGGAGGTAACCGGTGGCCTTGGTCCCTGGTCAGCAGGCTACACACCAGCACAAGAAGCAAACTGGGGGGACAGGAGGTCCCAGACAAAGTTTCTTGCCTTTGCTCACCATACGTTGACATGTCTTGTTTCTCTCTCTCTCTGCCAGTGGCTTATTTTGCAAAGGGGCAGCTGGAAGCAGAGGGCAGTTGTTGATGGCTTAAGACTTCTGCATGTTGTGCACAGGGCACAAGGACCCAACTGTAGTTTACACAAGTACCTGCCATTGCTTATGGTTATGTAAAGTAGGGATGAATATCTAAACCCGGGATCAAAAGCCTCCTACACATGAATGAGTCTGTCAAGGGGGAAAGAAAACAAGGCAGAGCCGTGCCAGTGAAAGCACGGATCACTTCACATTTTGGTTTGTGGAAGAGCTGAAAGTAAAGACAAACAGTGAAAACATATGGTATTTCTCAACCACCAGGTCAATGGGGAAAGTGATCATGGAAAAAAAAAAAAAAATTCCCCTCCTCCCCTCCATGCAAACAGGCACAGAAAAATCCACTTAACTGCAGGGAGATGCCAGGCAGGATTTTGAGGATGGTTTTAATGAAAGAGAAGGAGGAACTATTGTTTAATGGGCAGTGACTCAAACTGCTTAAGCACACCACATGCGCTCCAGGCGGCAGCCAAAAGGACGAGTGATCTGTTATGCCTCTCCTATGGCAGGCTTGGCTCCAGTCCTGCCGGACGAATGAAAAAGATGAGTTAATTATTTGAAGGGGGAAAACCATCCTCCTCGGAAAGCGTTTGTATTTTTGGAATGCCTCCACTGACTTCAGATGGTTTGGGGATCAAAACTGCCATGCTCAGAAAAAGTCTTCAGCATGCTCGTTGCAGCAGGTGTGGGTTATCTGTTTCATCTCAGAGAGGTGGCATGGGAGACAGCCTAATTCAAGGGGCTGGTGTCTGCTCCTGCCACGGATCAGACCGAGAGCTGCGGGACGCATTTTTACTGCATGCAGCTATTTCTTCCTCCTCCCGCAAAGAGGGGTTGCAGGCATAGTCAGTGATAGTGGCGCAAAACCTTTGCAGCAAAATGCCATCTTTGCTCCAAGTGATATGTGTGTGTGCCTGACTCTGCTCTGCAACCTGGGTAGTGGCTTCCCGCATGCCTGGGGGTGACCCTTGTATGTTTGCAGATGGAAAAAACTACTGCTGTTGGCGCACTTTGTTTAGAGGGAATGAACGCCTGAGTATTGCATACTAAGGAGGAGCTGTGATCTCAAATAATTTGTTTATGACTCTATGAACCAAAGTGGTTGTAGGATGTGCTGGTGACTTTTCACAGTGCTAGGCAGTGATGGATTATAGTTGAGCTTCCCCAGTGCTGGCTATCGACCACACAGAGCAGATAAAATATTGGGGTAGTTCTCATTATGTGGTAAGCGTGGCCTTTCTCACCACTACCTTCCCTGACCAGCTACTTTTGCTCCCCAACCTGACTTACGCCTCCGTCTCCTCCTTGAGTTGCTATCATATGCAAAACTCCCCCAGAAGCACTTTTCCCATACCTCCCCTGAGGAGCTTCACCTCCAAACGTCGATGAAGACTTTAGCTGTGAGAAAGCTAGGATTTCTGTATGTTTGCTGCGAGGGCCAGAAGCCATCCGGATTACTAAACTTTCCAATACAGCCCCTCTAGTAGCATTTATACACAGTAAAATTCCTTATTACAAATGAGGATTTTAATTCTAAGCTTAGCTTGATAGAATGTAATTTAAAGCCATTTAGGATGGCTTAGCCTTCAAAGCAAACTCAAGATTGCTTAATTAGTCATGCAAGCCACTGAACGCTACCCATAACACAAAACAACTAAAGTATTTATTAGTTTTACAGCTAAGTTAAGCCTTGCTTGTTCTAAATTTTCAATAAAGTGCATCAAGTGTTAAGCACATCTTGCTTTTTTCCTAATCTTCCAATGCTCAGTAAATTTTATTTGCAAATAAAAGCATAGCCGAAGTGTTGCAAGATGTAGAACGAAAACCAAATTGAATCAGTTCTTGTAGGCATTAGAGGAAATAGTGGCAGTAGCAGAGCTTGGCATGTTCTGAATTTTATTTATTTATTTATTTTTAAACTGTCTTCAAAACAAATGCAAACCAGCCCAGACTTTGTTTTGTGGCTTCTGAATGTCTTTTTTCCATTTCCTAAACTTTCTGAAACAAGGTGTGCTAAGAAAAAAAGTCCCAGTAAGTAGCCCCGTAGAAGTTGCAAAATGCAGCAAGGAAGTAGTGAATAAATTTGTGTGGTACAGAAAGAAAATGGTCTCTCTCCATGGTTTCTTTTAAGAAGGGGCAGGGCACAGGCAATGCCAGAGTTTCAGGATTTAAATTGGAACCATTTCTGGTGGAGTCAATACATAGTTTGGGGTTGTGGAGTTTCTTATTGCTTATTTTTATTATTTGGATCCATGAATGTCTGACTGGGATCAGGAGCATTGCTCAGAGCTGGGTTATTCCCGGTTTATAGAAGCAACATCCCAGCCTTCTGACTTGGGGGACTGGGACACAAACTGATTTGTACATTAAGAAGGCCTGGTGTTGCGTTTGATCTAGGGTTTCAGTAACCTGTGGTGGGGTACTGTCTGGAGAGTTGTCCGGGATTTGTTATGAGGACAGAAGTTCTTAACCGTGACACCAGGACTCACCAGCCTTAAAATATCTCCCAGACAGAAGCCTCTCCCAAGTAGCAATGTTTTGTGTCCAGATGCGAGGCTGAATATCCATTGATTTCAGACAGGAAAATGGAAAAATACCAGGGAAAGACAGACTGAGAGCTAGCGTGAGCATATGTATCTCTA
The DNA here is from genome assembly GCA_013389945.1 of Fregata magnificens. Taxonomy (NCBI): domain Eukaryota; kingdom Metazoa; phylum Chordata; class Aves; order Suliformes; family Fregatidae; genus Fregata; species Fregata magnificens. The sequence goes on from WAAD01026293.1 coordinate 99,121, forward strand.
GGAAAGGCATAGAATCATAGAATCATTAAGGTTGGAAAATACCTCTAAGATCATCAAGTCCAACCATCAACCCAACACCACCATGCCTCCTAAACAAGGCCCTGGAGTGCCACGTCTATACCTTTTTTGAACACCTCCAGGGTTGACGACTCCACCACCTCTCTGGGCAGCCTGTTCCAATGCCTAACCACTCTTTCAGTAAAGAAATTTTTCCTGATGTCCAGTCTAAATCTCCCTTGACGCAGCTTGAGGCCATTTCCTCTTGTCCTATCGCTAGTTTCTTGGGAGAAGAGTCCAAGACCTGCTTCATTACAACCTCCTTTCAGGTAGTTGTAGAGAGTGATAAGGTCTCCCCTCAGCCTCCTCTTCTCCAGACTAAACAACCCCAGTTCCCTCAGCTGCTCCTCATAAGACTTGTGCTCTAGACCCCTCACCAGCTTCGTTGCCCTTCTCTGGACACGCTCCAGCACCTCAATGTCCTTCTTGTAGTGAGGGACCCAAAACTGAACACAGTATTTGAGGTGCNATCCAGATCCCTCTGCAGGGCCTTCCTTCCCTCGAGCAGATCAACACTCCCGCCCAGCTTGGTGTCATCTGCAAACTTGCTGAGGGTGCACTCAATCCCCTCATCCAGATCATTGATGAAGACATTGAACAAAACCGGCCCCAGAACTGAGCCCTGGGGAACGCCACTCGTGACCGGCCGCCAACTGGATTTCACTCTGTTCACCACCACTCTCTGGGCTCGGCCATCCAGCCAGTTTTTTATCCAGTGAAGAGCATGCAGTCTTCAGTAATGACTCTTCATGCAAAATTGAGATTATTAGATGGGTTTAGACCCACCAGAAGGGTTTGACTCTTCTGCCTGCATGGACTCTTACCTTGCAGGAGAGCATGTAATGCATGTGTGGTGCTAGGAGTGCAAAGGGTTGTAGCTCGAGTCATGCCAAAGTAGGATTTAGCCATTGTATGTCTGTTTGATTTGTAAAATGCTTGACTTGCTGCCTGAGAGCCTGAATCTGGGCCATAGTATGTCTCTGCACTTGCTTTTGTAGAGAGAAGTCTCTCCTCCTCCAAATTTGAGAGAAATCTTCTCAGCAGTGCTGGGGACAAGGTTTCACTCACATGACCTCTATTCTGGGCTGCCTTGAATTAACTGATGAGCTGAAATTGTTGCCCTAATGCTTTTCAAATATTCTGCAAGGTGGGGGGGGGCGGGGGGAAGAGGCTTCCTTGTCTTACTAACTACCCTTGATTCTCTTCAGTGCCTCAGATATTTTCTTGGTCACAGCAGTCAGCTTTTTACAGGTGAATTGCTTTCTGGATTCTGTTGATGTTTATGATGAATTATATTCCCACTACCAGTAACAACGGCAGGAAATGTGTTACCTTCCTCCGTGAAAATCAAGCCTAAAATAACAAATATCCCGTAACAAATTAGCTGCATCATTGGGAGTGGATTTATGTGGCGACTGTTTGGAAGCAGTATTTTTGCTTTTATGACTTTTTTCAGGATAGTGATAAAACGGGACCATTAGACAACTGTTGCGGGTATTTGTGCTTTCATGCCCTGCTTTCATAACTGTCCTGCTTTAATTCCTCTTCTTTCTATAGTAAAAAAACCCCTCTTATTGGTCTATGGAAAGAGGAGAAGTATAAAAGGGCTATTGTAGAAGAAACTAATGTTATATAAAGAATAGTTCACCTATGGGAAGAAATGAGCACAGCCTTAAGCAGCAGACTAGTTTCGGAAACAACGTGCTTGTGACACACATGCAAAACATACAGCCAAGGTATTTGGCTCACTGGGCTGCTTGTGCTGGCTTGTGCTGGTCAGGATTTGGGCACTGCGAAAAGCTCAGGGTCGTTCCTGACTTTGGGGCATGCAGGGCATGCCTTTACTGCTTTGGGGGCTTTTGGAGCCTTTGGGTTGTGAAATAATCCCTGGTTAAAGCAAGACCTTGCTGGTAAGGTTGCCTGAGGCCCTCTCTGGCAGCCCAGAATACCTGCCCATGGAGCGTCCTGCCCAAGAGAAGAGGGCTCTGCTAGGACTGTGCCTGTGACTGGGCAGAGTTTGCTCAAACCTGTGACTTCTCATGGAAATGGCCGGAGGCAGAGTTTTCTGACACAAGTGTTTGGAAAAATCCACTGTTGTCTTTGCCTTGGAGGCATAACTGCAAAACAAAGGCTTGGGAAGGCTGTTGGGTGTCTTTTGATAAGATGCTCCTATATAAGGACAAAGTGTTATAACTCTATTGCTTGTTGATTTCCTGTCATGTGAAATGTTAGTTTCTGTGGTGAATGAGAGAAACACTTATGCATTATCAGTCTTTAAGTTACTCTGCCCTAAGGCTTTGGTAATTTAACTTCATCCCCTTTCAAAGTTGGTGTTTTTTTTTTCTTCTTGTTTTTTAAACTTGAAACTTAAGGGGGGAAAAAAACCCCTCCAAACCTTTTCAAATCTGCCCCCACTCCCTCGGGTGATGCTCTTCTGAAGTGTAAATGCTCAATTATGCAAAGATAAGAACATGAGAAACTTTGGAAAGGGAAAAAAAAATTACCTTGATTAATGAGTAAAGCTGTGTTAATAATGGGTTTTAAGTCTCATGGCCAAACCAAGGAAGGGATGGGGGAAGGGAAATAATCTAATCTAACTGGAAGTAGCACTTGGATAAAGCCAGAAGTAACACCAGAAACAGAAGAGAAATGCAGGCGGCTGGGAACCCTCCTAATTTCTGAAGTCTCTCTCTTCTGGTCTCTTCCCATTTTTCCTGTGGCAAGAGGGACTCAGTGATAACTGATGCGTGCAAGGATGTGGTGCAATCACTCTTGGGATAGGAGGCTGGATAGGGACATTATCCCTTCCTGCCAGGAGAGGTGGAGGAGATCGGGGCTGCTCTTCCTCTAGGAGCTGCAGCCAGTTTCTGTACCAAATACCACGCACAATGTTAGGCTGAGCTGTGCCTGTGTTGCTCCAGACTAGGCATGCTGCAGGCTGCCTTTCGCCTAGTGGAACTGCTACAAGGGAGTATTTTGGAAGGTGTTATTTAGGGGACAAAAGTGTGAGGAAGAGGTGACTTGGTCTCACTAATTTTGGCTCTTCTGTGACATATACCACACTTTAAAAGCATGCATGTGTAGGCATGCCCCAGGGTATCCTTATGTACAGAAACTTGTATGTGTAAAAAAAAAAAAAAAAAAAAAGTAAATGTGGCTGCCTTGACCACTTCTGTCTGCCTCTGAGGCTGTTAGGTTAATGTAAGCATTTATTTTTAAGCATTTGTTTCCTAATCAGATTTTTTCATTTTAAGTAACATGATCTAGACTCTGATATCAACTAGATTCTGGAATTAAATGTACTTTTCAATATAATATTACCTGAAAATATCTAGATAAGCCTGGTAGGTAAGATAATTTTGGTCATGAAAAGCAATAATTTCATTAGAGCAAGCTTGGTTATGGAGTTTTTGTAGTTTACAGAACACAAATCATGCTCTTAACATGCAGGTATGAGAGACTTCTAGAGTCTGGTATTTGATCTAGTACCATTTATCATGCTGTCAGCTTCAGGTCTGAGCAGATTAAGTGTGTGGTATAACGCTGGGACATTAAGGCTGAAGAAGTCTCCTTCCAGGACTGCAACAAGAATTTATATGTTCCTGCTGCTAAGTGTCTCCTCCCCCTCCGACTACATTTTACAGCTGGTTTTACTGTTTGTGATGATTCTCTTCCTTGCTCATCCTCTGCCTTTCCATGTTTCTTTTCAGATTATGTCTTTTTGTTTAATTACATTGCAGAGTGTACAAGCAACTCCTGTTATTTGTCTCTGTCTTGTAACTGATGTCCTGCATAACTTTGTTTTTGGTGCAGTTTGTCCCACATAAGTTATGTTTTGTTTGCTAGATGTCACTGGTGAAGGAGATTAATTGCAGAAATACCATGATACTAGTTTCTGAACCACGAGTATCTGCAAGTGCCTGGCTTTTTATGGGCAACTGTTGATTAACTCATTAGGATGGTGGTTTTTGATTTAAAAAAAAAAAAAAAATTCTATTTAATTAAAATGAACATGATATTTTCTGAGCTTTAGAAAACTGCATCCATTATCCTTATGCAAAGTCGTTCATGCTAAGAACGCCTGTATTAAGGATACCTTGTTTGTGTCCAGTTCAGCCACTGAAGCCTAACAACATTCAATTTAATACATGAGCTGTTCGAAATGCTGTGTGCATCATTTGATGTGTGCCTGCCGCAGACCCCACCATCCTACAGCGTGTTCTTTGTTCTGCAGGATCCCTGTCACCAGCTTTGCAGGTTTGAAATCCCTTAAGAGAGAAAATCGCCCCATGTCAGAGTTTTAATTGATTTTTAAATCAGTCTCTTGATGTGCGCAAGCTAACCACTCACTTCTCCAGGCAAAGGACCTGATGGTTATCACTTACTCAATTACATATCAGTGAGTCTACGCTCAAAGTGAAGTTGATTTTGATTCTCAGGCCCAGAGAAACAAAGATAATTGTAACTTGTAGCAGCCTGTTGACCGTAATGCCCAGAGACTTCAGTTACAAAGATCTGTTCTGGACTGGAATTTGCTCTAGATGCTGCAGTGATGGAGACCAAGGGATTGAATTCATCTGAAAGTGTGCTGAAAAGCCCAGAGCTCTTCAAATACTGCAACGTCTTCATCCCCAATTAATTCACAATAGAGCTTAAATGCCAAAGGACCAGGTATTTAAGACTATTTAAATACCTAAGATTTTTGGGTCTTTAATGCCTAAATAAATTAATCTTATTGTGTCTGCGTCCCTTCTGAGAATTGTTTTCGAGGTGACTTGTGAGCTTTGAAAAATATTGCCCTCCAACACTAGAGGTACTTGTGTCAGGGCTCTTGGTCTGGGCTTGGCTGAGCCCTGCGATCATCTGTTCTTTGTATTTTCCCCCTCTTCCAATAACTAACACCCCCCCGCCTGCCTTCAAAGCCTGCACTGAAGAACCTGATGGGCTCCACGAAATGCGCTTTAGGTTTGTTTGTGTTTGAACACTTTGTAAGTGCTCGGGTGCCTGGGACAGCTGTGCAATGGGAGCTGCCTTCCAGCAGGAAGGGCTTGAAGCCTGCTATTTCTGTCTTAGCAAAATATGAATAATATATAGGTGTCAACATTTTTTTTATAAGCCAAGGTACAGCTGTCATAGTTTCATATAAAGAGCACTCACAAAACATTCTATGGGAGGGGACTCTCTGATGGGCTTTTACGCCTCTGCAAGGAAGGAACATAAAATCACAAAGGAGAAGTTTTGAAATGCTTAAAAATAATTGAACTAAAGCATTGTTCAGCACTTATTAAAAAAGCAAAAGCCCCCCCAACCCTGCTTTATGTCTTCTGAGTTTTCTGTGAGTTTGAAATAGTGCAGTACTTCTGGAAGTGGCAACAGAAAAAATAAATTAAAATGTTATATGGAGGGAGCTTGTCTCATCAGTGCAATGGGAGTGAGGTTTAGAATAAAGTAAATGTTTTAATCTCTTCAAGTAATCAAAATAATGCACAGCCCTCTGAATTAATAGGCAGGAAGTCAATCAAATTATTCTGTTAACTTTATAAGCCTCAGAAAGCTGTGGCTTGAGTGAATAAAGAATGTCAGGAGAGCTTGAGTGGCATTTAGCAATATACAATTAATTTGAATATGTGTGTTTAAAGGGCAGTGAATGTACTGCGTGCGACATAGTTCACTTTCCTGGAGCAGGTTTGTCTCTTTGGAAGAGAAGTGAAACTGAAGTTGGGCTTTTGCTGTGATGCCAGTGTGGGATCTGCCGGTATTTTTATGATAATGTCTGTTGGTTAAGGCATTCTTCACTTTATTAAACTGCTGCTGCACCTCAGCAAGTGATCAGAGATGTAGGGTTTACATGTCATTTCACAAATACTGAGATTCCTTGAGATACATGATGCTATTTGTAGTCCCAAAGTGGTTGGTTATTAGCTGTAATTATTTAATGAATTGAGTGGCAGTCACCTGAAAGTATTGAAATGGAGGTTGATCAACAATAGTATAGCGGTGAACAAGAAAGTGAATGCAATTTGTTAAGATCAATGAGCTGAAGATCTTGTAGATACCAGGCCACTGGAATTTAGCTTGTTCGCCTATCTCCTCCTAGTAAGGTTTTAATTTTCTGATGCTCTTTTGTCATGTCTGATAATATCTTGAAAGCAGGACTCATTTATGGCCTGACTGGTAAAGCAAAGCAGTACTATTGATTTCTCTCTTCTCTTGAACACTAGGGCGTGTTTCTGGCAACCTGAGGCATTTGAGTAACTTTCAGCATCTGAACAGGTAGCTAAGGCCCGGGGCTGGGTTTGCCCTTGAGCCCTCTTTTGACCTTGCAAGACCAAGCCCTCAGTATGAGCTTTTAAATAAAGCTGGCAAAAGCTAGTTTCTTGGACCTTTGTAGTTAATATAGGCTCCGGACAGAGGTCAGGCTGCAGTACGTGTAGGCTCAGGATGGAGAGGTCTAGCAGCACAGCAGGTAAGCCTTCTGCTGCATGGGCTGAAGTAGGTGACCCTGCTGTTACCTGCCTACCCTCAGTCCCACCGGTGTCTGGCAGACAGCGTGAAAATGCATAAATGTAAAGAATAAGCCAAACTGAATGCAATGCACGAAAATTCATGTGCCAACTGTATGTTTAGGAGTGTCGCAGTTTCCAGTTAAAAGGTGAGGTCAGGATGGGGTGCTGTGAGTTTGCCTTTAGATTTTATCTACAGACAAGCTAACTGAAAAACATCAGAGGTGTTGTAGTGAAGCTGTGAATAAGTGCTCCCGACAATCTTTTGGGTTGGAAGACTCTGAGGGTAGATTATTTTATACTCTCTCTAAGGATGACTTATGCTAATCAACTTTTGGTTCTCTAAGATATGATAATGATTTTCTTATATTGTCATACAACCTCTAAAGAAAATGCATTTTTTTCCAGGAGTAACTTTTTGGTAGCTGTGAATGCTAACTTACTAAATATTAGCCCACAAAACTGTTAATAAGTCCATTGCTTGGTCATGAAGTCCTTGCTCATGTATTATCTTCTGGATTCCAATGGTAGCAACAAGACGTGTTCAGGCTCTTTATAACCATGTTGCATGTGGTGATTCGTCAAGCAAGCCAGAACATTAATTTCTATTGAAAATGTAGTGAAAATGGATCTTGGCTGTCTGAAATGCCAAGGAAGACCTCAGTGAACTGGGTACCTCTTGAAGAAGAAATCCCTGGGTACTGCAAATGCAACAGAAGCACTATCTAAATGTCTGCTAAGTGGGAGGAAAATCCCTATTGCTGCTTTCACCAGACTGGTGCTGGCCGAGTTTGAGAAGCTCTGTCTTGTACCGTGCAGTTTCTTTTCTATAGTGAATTTTCCCATAACTCTTCATGCAGTGCCACATCAAAGCCACTTGACATCTTATTGATTTCATCCTGTATTTATTAATTCAGGGTACTTTAAGACACATTTATCCTGGGCTTGTATTCTGATCCAGATCTAGTAAACCGACTATAGACTTGCACAGCTTCAAGCACGTGAGTGGATCCAGTTACAGAACTTCAAACTATTCTTGATTAGATCTAGGTTAATTTCACTCTTGATTAACTGTAGACGGTTAAAACAAGATGATGGACAAAAAGGCTTTGTAAAGTAAATATTGAACGTTGCTACTGTGCGGAGGTATGAACCCCTGAGATGTACAAAAGGCAGTGTTGCACTATTTCTTTACCTGGGGCTGGTTATCTGTTTGCCCTTGCTTGGGGTTGGAGATAAAGTTCCCCTAGAGTTTTACACTAGCAAGGTAGGTTAGAGCAACCCAATATCAGCATGAGCTAATGCTGATCTGGAGCAGGGAACAGTGGGGTCAAATGGTGCTGGTATGCAGGACAAGAGTAGGGAAACTTAAATAAGACAGTGAGAAGGGAGGGATGACCTAGCACATGTGACACCCCTTGTCCAGCAAGTAAACAAGAGTAGAAATTGGTTCAGATCCTGGGAGAAGTCTTCCTCCAATGCAATTGGCTCAGGTTCTCCTATAACTGAGGTAACTGAGGCTTGTGCCTTGCAGTAGGTTTCTCTCCTTGTTGGGAGACGATGGTGGGGACCTGTGCAACGAGCTGCTGGCACGGGTTAGGTTTTCAGTCCCTCATCTTGTGTCGTTGTGTGCCTCAGGCAGGGTATGACGGTGAAAGTGGCAGAGGGATATTGCTTGAGTGAGGTTGATCGGCCAGGTTTGGAGGTTGGGTTGCTTGGCTCTCTTTTTGAGCTTTTTCTCTGGAGTCTGAGGAAATCTGAGGCTGAACCAAATGTTTCCATTTCTACATTAAAAGCTCTGGCAGGAATAATGAAGGGCTGTGAATGAAGAAATGCAGTAGGGTTGGGGGAAGGACGCATGAAACTGGGGTGGGAATGCTGAAGCCAAGAGCATTGGAAAATGGGGATCAAGTGGCATAAGGGAGGTAAAGAAAAGTATTGCTAAACCTAATACCTGAATTTTTTTTTTTTTTAGAAAAGGAAAAATAAAATGCATGCGTGCTTTTGTCATGCAAACCTAGTTGCATCATACTCTGAGATCTGCTGTCCTGTTTAATAGGTCTAGTTTTTCCTCTCTTTATGGCATGTAGATCCTGAGTAAAAAAACTATTACACTGGAATTTCTGAGTTCCCACTGGATTTACAGTGGAGTTATGAAAGTCTAACTTGACCTGGTGTTAAATAAGTTTTTAAAAAAATATTAGACTGTTTTTTTAATGTAATTGTTGCACTTTGGGGGACTGACTGGAGCAAAGCACGACTGAATCAGCTTCATGTAATGGACTGGCTTGAAAAACAAATTAATTGGATTCTTTAAGAAAACACTGTTACGCTTTGGCTAAGGTTGCACTGACACACGTTGTAAACTCAGCAGCACTTCTGAACAAAATGCAGAAGTAAATGTTTTCTTAGCTCTAACAATCATTGAGGCCATCTTTGGTTGTCACATTCTCTGTTCATATATTATTTTTATGCTCCCAGCATACAGAAACAGTAGCTAGGGGAAGTTTTTATTTTGCATTTGACAAGCTGCATTTTGCTATTTTTCAACTTTTCTTTTTCCCTCTTGCTGTGAGGAATTACGTCTGGGGCTTAGAAACTACAACTGCTGTTTAGATATGTACTAAGAATTTCAACTTTATCTCTGCAACTTCTGTATTGTTGTCATTTTATTGTTTAGGTATTGGTTCTGCTTCAATTTAAATCCTTTACTTGGGGGCTTTACAGCTTGTGTAGTTTCTAACCAAATTTTAGATGAGAATACTTTTTTTAAATTGAGATTACAAAATGGCTTGCTTACTACAGGAGAAGCAGTTTAAGAAAAAAATGTAGTTATTAAAAACAAAAATTAACTAAACTTGGCAGTTGCTTTCTTCTTCCTTCCAAAGTAGCTGAAATTAATGTTTAAAAATTAATGTTGAAAATTAATCACTCGATATACACCATATGCTTGCTATCTTTCCAGTCGGTGGTATTGGATCGGCTTCTCCACCTCTGAATCGGGCTGTGATCCAAACTGCATCATAGCACATGACAAATGTAGGGGATATGACTGTTTCATCTAGTTTTGGTTATGTATTACACTGGAATTTGTTCAGACCTTATCTAAGGAACCACGATTAGACCTTAGCAGTGGAACTTCCGAACTGCTGCATTCATGGCAGCACACAAATAACTGTGCTAGATATGGAGAATGGGGGGAAAAATAGGATTCTGCAGATATTCGCAGCTGTTAGAGGTTGGACTGCAGACTAATGTAGAGAAGACAGGAAAGAGTGTAAAAATTAAGAACAATTATATTAAAGGGTATATTTATATAGTGTACATATTTAATATAAAGAGTATCATAGCTGAATTAATATGTTACAAAGAAGAGAATTTGCACATAAGAAAGACTGATGGTGCTATATATGGCTTGGTCACTCTGCAGCACTTCTTGCAAATTTACTTGCTGCTATATTTTTTTTTTTTCCTCCTCAATTCCGTGTGAGGCTTAAAGCAGCATGGAAAACAAGCCAAGCTTTGCGTAAGATGGGAAATGTGCTCTCCCAGCCACAGGCGGGCCTGATCCTTTGCAGCACACAGAGGGAGGAGAGGGGGATTGGCCGGCTCGTGTGCTGCGTAGGTGCTCCTTGAGCATGTACTTACGTAACCTTCCCAAAAAATCAGGCCCTGACAGCTCCAGAGAAACTTGGCTCGTCGGACTGCACGTATGCCACTTAAATTCAGAAGAGCTATTATCTGCAAGCTGGCACCTCTTGCAGGGCAATTACGTGAGCAGTCATAAAACACAGGCAGCAGGCGAGGGCCATGCCTCTGCCAGGGCTGCTGCCTGGCTCCCTCTGTGGGATGAGGCTACCTGTGGTGGAAGGGGACTTGTGGTCCCTTCCAGCCTGGTAGAGCTCCTGGGAGGAAAAGACTAGGTCTGTCTTAAGGTCTAGAGTTGTGTTTGTTTTGTGTGGTTGGTGTTCTCTTTTTTTTTTTTTTTTTTTTTTAAACTGACCAAATCACTTCGCACTGCTTATAAAGCCTCCTCTTATCAGGCCTGTTGGGATTTTTTTTGCCCAAATGCTATCTAGGCTGAAGGTGAGTCCTGAGTGCAGCACCCAGGGCCAGATTTGCAAGGTGATTTAGCTTCTTCCAGCCTATGTAGGTGCCTGAGAGCATTGCAAAACTGCCTTGGAGTCAGGCACCCTGCTCCATTGGCTTCAGTGAGGATTAGGTACCTCACCTGCTTAGGTGCTTTGAAAGAGACATCAAATGTTTCTGAATGTCTATGCAGCTTTGAAAATCCTGATCTTCCTCTTCTAATCTTTAGATTCTAAGTGCTTCAACAGTCTGGCAATTCTAATTGTTCTGAATATACTCCAGGCTTTTTAAACACACAGTAACTCTTCCTGTGCTGATCATACACATGTCCATATAAAAGATTGTGCCATCACTCTCTTTATCCTAAACCATAAACACAAAGAATTTCTGTAGGAGTCCTAGATATCTTCTGCAGTTCCCATCTCTTCCATAAACCGTAGAAAATGCATCAATGTAAATGAATGATACCGCCTCAGTCCCATCAGCTTTAAGATTGCCCCTGGGGCCTCAATCTCCATTTTGCAATTGATTTTGCTTTTGTTTGCTCCTGTAGAGTTTCTAATTCCTGAACTACCCATTCGCTGTGCTTTGGGTCCAGCTTCCTTCTGTTCTTCTCACTCACTTTTTCACCTTCGGCCTTCTACTTCCATTACCATCTTCCAAGAATTTTCTTACCTGCGTCTTTTTCAGTGGTCCATTTGATCATGTTTGGCTTCCCAGTCGCCGCCTCTTGATTTCAGCTCATCTGAGCCACGAACATAATTTTCCTGAAGTGGGATGGACTTTGCTTGATGTTTGTATTGGACTGCTTTTTATTCCTTTGAAAGTCACTCCATGCTTGCTCTTCCTTCAAAGATGTCACTTCAGAATATTCTAGAGCTGAAAACTGTCAATTCGTTTTAGAAGGAAAACAAATTTTTCAGTCTTTAAATATAAAGAGTGTACTTAATTCTAGGTATTAAAAAAAAAAAAGCAAACCCAACCTTTCTGTGGAAAACTTTGTGTTAAGTTTTTTCAAATGGAGATCTTTACCTTTGGCCAAACATCTTTGTTTCTTATTTAAAGACACATCCCCCCAAATGATTATTGGAAATCTCTGTGGAAATTTTAGACAAAATGTGCTTTTATTGTCAGAGTCCTGCTGTTGCTCCCTGGTGCTTCCTCTTAGTCTCCCTTCAAAACTGAAGCACAAATGCACCACCCAGCCTGAGTTGCGTGTCCCTGGGTGCCTACAGCTCCTTCCTGAAGGTGATTGCAAACATCCTTTCCAAAAGCCTTGTCTTTGGCTGTCTCATGGCCTGGGATGGCAGATGGGTGTGACTGCCCTCAGCTGTTAGCAGGGACCCTGTGGGGTTGCCTTTATCTCTGGGGAGGGTTCAGGAGAAGGGAGGGAGTCATCTGGCAGTGATGTGGCTGCAGACAGGATGGGACAGGGAGCCAAGCTGGCTTGCTCCCTCTTGTTGGTGAGACATGGGTTGGCGCTTGTGTCCCCGAAGTGGATCTTGAAGGACAAGCTGTTGGCCCTTGCCCCATGCGTGGAGCAGGGTGAGGAGGGAACTGCTGCTTTGGCTGCCTTCTCACTCCCTGCTGTTTTACTCCTCTGCTATTTATTAGCTCTAGATATTCTCATTATCCCTTACACCTTGGCCACGCCTATGTAAATCCCTCAGCAGTCCGGCCTTGCTGATGTTTCACATCAATGGATTATACAGGCTCATGTGCTGTGTATTGCAGGGGAGGGGTGGGGAAATCCATGTATGTGTTTTTGTTTGGGTTTTTTTCCTGTTGTACCTACAGCTTTCCATTTTAATTTAAAAATCTCAAAGCACCCTGATAACTGTTGCAGGAGGCTGCTATTTCCACTCCTGTTCATTCTGTGTTTAGAAGACTTTTAAAAAGAAATTTTCTATAAAGTGTAAAAACGATTTGATTTTTTTCCACATCAATATTGATAATTAATTGGAGAGAAAAATATCATAGTAAACATGGCTATCAAAAGTTAGGGAGGAGGCTCCCAGTGATGTTTAAACGAATCACTATAGCAGCCAGAGGATTGTAAAAGTATGGGGTTGAATGTAAGCAAAGTTAAACGAAGATGCACCAGAAGGTAGATTCTTGTGCTGGCAAAATGCCTGGAACTTTTGAGGGATATTGAGGAATAGCCTAAGGCCCCAAACCTTGTGGCTTTCAAGGTTTGCTTCTTTCTGTCTTATACCACTTGTTTGTCTTTATTTTGTTTTTTAAGAAAGTCTTTCAAGTAAAGTACCGACCTGAGACCGGTACTTCTGGAAAGGCTAACTCAGCCATGAGGTCTGGTTTTTTTTCAGCTTGGGGTGGCTTGCTAGCATGGGGTTTTTGTGGTGTTTTTTTTCTTTTGGTGAAGTATTGTTGTGTCTTTGTCTAGTTATCGTGTATACGAACACATTTTCCCTTTCTCCTGTGCTGCCTAGCCCAAAGCACCCTTTTAGCTTCATGTGCTTGCAAAAGACCTAAGTGTTGTTCCACACTGGGGAGAGAGGAGGAGGTCAGGTGTGAAATCTGACAGAGCTGAGGATGGGACTTAAATTTTTCGGTCCTCTGAAAGCACAGTAGCACTGATGCTTTTTTCTTTCTTTTTTTTGTCTGGACTTGGATGTGAGGTTGCAACGGAGGCAGCTGACCTGGCTGCTGGGCTGTACGGGGGCTTTGCCACTGTGCGCCCCGGTGTTCAGCGATGCCGATGGAGAGATTGCAGCCCGCTTGCCTCCTGTGCCCTCACTGCCGGAAAGCTCTGTCTGGTGCTTGTGTAACTCCAGCTGCTGTGGTTTGTGGAGGCTCAAAAGGAGTTTCAGGAGCTTGGGTAGCCTTTGTGTAGGGCAGAATGTGCTGGAATTGGATCTTCAGCAATTTAAGGGTGGTTCTTTTTTTTTGTAACTGGGCTCTCAAAGGCAAGTAACCCTCAGGTTTGGGGAGGACATGCTGAGCAGCGCAATGTGCGTTAGCATGCCTTATCTGCATGTGTGAAAATACCCTTTTGTGCATGTGGTTGCTCCTTCTTTCCCACATTTGTGGGGAAAAAAGGGTGTGAAATTTGGAGCATGTTCCAGGAAAAACAGTTGGCTCCTTTTACCTCAAGGCAAAACAAGGTTGGCCCCTTGCCACCTTTTGGGCACTTTGTTCCCGTTTGCAGAGTGAGGCCAATGCTGCAAAAGGAGGAGGAGGGTGAGGAGGCCGGAGGAAGAAGAAGCACAAAAGGCAGGGCAGGCAGCTGCACAACAAGGAGGCCACTGAGTTGGGCACCGAAGAGGCAACGTCCCCACCTGTGACCTGGTGGGGCTGCACACAGAGTTGAGCCAGAAAGTGACCTAGAGAGCGGCCAGGAGCCCTCCTTGAAGCTTCTCCCCTGCCGTGCTGGCTGTGCAGGCATTTTGAAAGAGGCAGGTTTGGGCATGCATGGAAGCCTCTTTCACCTTTTACGATCGGTGCAGCTTGCAAGGAGAAGCTGTCATTTTTTTTCCCAGGGCACGTAGAACCAGTTTTGCTGGTCCAGCGTGCTGGGGAGCCAAGGTCTATCATGAAAGGGGCGGTGATGTATCTGCCTCTTGGTGCTCTTCATTTGTGGGCAGGGTGCAGGTGGGGAGCTCAGAGGCTGTATGTACCATCTCTCCTGTCTGCAGAAACGTCTATTTTTCTCAAAGGGCTGTCACCATATGGTGTTGCAGAGTTATCGGCCACTTGCTGAGCAGCGTTTCAAATCGTGGTTATGGAGCTGTTAGCGAAGCACGGCTTCCTAAAGGAAGACTTTTCATTTCACAGCTTTTTTTTCCATTTATGTTGTCATATTTGGGATCTCTAATGCCCCTGCTTCTCTAGCAAATTTCTCAGGGTGGTATTGCCAACTTTCCTAACTTTTTTTGTGTCCTGTGTCATTTTGTGTTTTTCCTTGAAGTGCAAGGCCTTAGGATCTTCTGAATGTGGGAATCTCAGATTACACAAAATGGAGAAAAGCTTAAATTTACTGGAGCAAAAATAAATTTATAAATAAAAGAAATTTCAGTTTCCACCTTTGTTTTCCCTAAATGTTTTCTTTGAACAAGTGACTTGTAATTATTTAGAATAATTGGCGTGGGCAGTGCTGCAGTAGCCACTGGAAGCAGTGCTCCTAAAATGGTTAGATCAAAAAGTAGACGTCAGGCAACAGCCTCCTCGCTGTGACGCTGTGTGAGCAATGATGATGGCTTCTCTGGGCTCTGTTTCTGCAGACATTTCCTTTGTGACAGTTCTGTGCATGCCAGTGCACAGAGGCAACCCGCACAAGTTTTTGCAGGCTTCTGTCCTGCAAATTAAGCTTCTACACAAAACCACCCTTAGAACTGAGCACTGAACTACTTAGGGCCTTGATCTTGCCAAGCCATTTGCTTGCAAATGGTTTTTTTACTTAGCTAGTCTTCCTCAAAAAACTTTTTGAAAGCCCAGTACTTCAGTGTAGTCAACTAAAGCCAGTCTAGGTCAACAGTTTGGTTTAGTAAGACTGCTGGCCACACAACTTACCTAAACGAAGTTTCTTCACCGCACTACTATCCATGTCCTCTTTTCACTCCCTTCTGCTATCACTACCACGCCAGGTTTGCCAAGAGGAATTAATGTATATAGACTCAACCCCGAAACTGAAGGGGTGGCAGGAACCACCTTAGATTTGATTCATAAGTAGAGTGTTTTCAGTGTTGCACTCTGTCAACAGCACTTGTCCTGTTTAAAAACAAAAAAAAAACAACCCCCAAAACAAAACAAGAAAACCCCAACCAAAAACCTATTCAGGATTTTTGGGGTAATTAAAAATGTGTGAAAGCTTTGAGCGACGAAGGTATTTTTTAAAAGAAAAGAAATGGAGGTGTGTTTGGAGCTGCTGGAAGCAGTCCAGCTTCAGGACAAAAGCTGGAATGCTGCGTTCCACTTAAATTCACTATCTTTTGGCTGTAAAATATGAGCACATCAAAATGTTTAATTCTGAAATTCTTGTGAAATGGAATAAATGTGTGCGTTGAAAACAGAACCATGTATTTCCCAGCCCTGCAGAGAGAATGGCCATTTCATTGATATTTGCTAAAAAATGGACTGTCTGACAACAGGGTTTTGTGGATGTTTGTGTGAAAAGTGCAGAGCGCCCTGCTCATGCAAGTACAGTTACACAAATGTGTGTCTGCAGGTTTACGTCTTTTATCACAGAACAAGTAACTAATAGTTTAGCCTGCTTATTTTGCCACTTTTGTGCAGCTCTGTATATAAAACTGGAAAGTACTATAGGAACAGCTTGAGAGGCATATGTGGGTTTATTCCTTTTTGCTACCTCCATTCCCATCAGAAGTATTTCTACCAGTCAATGGGACTTTGCATGGTAAGGATGGCATAAAGTAGAGTAAAATCAGTAAAAGAACTAAGCTTTTTTTTTTTTTGCCATGCAAACACTGCACTGAAAGTCTGTTGGTGTTTGTGCTAAAATTACAAAACAAACCTTGCCCTGTGCTGATGGGTTGTTTTAAACCATCAGAATGCATGAAACACAATTATTTTTCTATCGCAATTAATCTCCTCCAGATAAACAAATTTCACAACAGTTTGCAATCCGTCCCCAGAGCCTCCAGGTGGTACTCCTGGTTTTAGCCACAAGTGCGCACATAGGCTGCGGGACAGGGTAATGTTGTGGTCTGAGCACTGTGTTTGAAAATACTATGGCTGTGGTTTTTGGTGGCCTCCCTCAACATTGGCGCTGCAGTAAGCCTAGCTGCATGTTTTAAATCATGAATGTTTCTTGTTTGAGGAGAGGTTGGGGCAGCCAAGGGCCTCCCCCCATTCCTCCGGGGTGGCGTAGCTCTGTTGGGCTGTGGCAGGAGGTAACGCCTGCAGGTCCAGGTTCAGCACTGCTGGTGCACAGCATCCGACTGCCATTGCGTGGCCGTGCTGTCCTGTCCCTACCCGGTGGCCCCCGTGCCCCAGCCGCAGTCACTTCAACAGCATGACTCCTCTCGAAGCACGATCCTGGCATTGTAGGCAAACCTCCCTGTTGTGGCCAAGGGACCTGCACTAGCAAGATTAGCAAGACCTTTGTAGCAAGAACCACTTCTGTCCCCTGCTCTCACTAACATGGTTTGAACTCTGGCATGAATAGGGCCTTAAGCATTGTGGAAACTCCACGTTACCAGCCAGCTCCTTTGCTCGACGTGGGGCTCCCAGAGAGCTGCCTCCTGAAGGCAGAAGCGGTGTCCCCGAGTGGAGTGCTGAGCCAGCCTTGGGGCTCTCCAAAGGAGACTGGCACTGCTGGGATGTGTATGTCGTGGCCCCAGGTGAACAAGGATGTGGAAATCCATGTGCTTGTCCTTCTCTACCCATAAGCCTGTGTAACAGGGCTGAAAAGAGCATTTTTTAAAAATTTATTTTCTGCTTAAGATTGGGAGGCAGCATAAATAAACTTGCAATTCAATCTTATGATTGCACGAAACTGAAGAAATATCAGCCAGTTGGGTGTTTTAAAGCACATGAATATTTAACTGCTACTCTAAGGATAGGCCGGTAGGGGAAGATGGAGAAAGTTTACCATATTCTTATCATTTTTGCCTGTGGGGGAAAGTCCAGCACATCTTTCACGAGAGAGATAATTACGTGACGATGGTACGGAGATGTGTGTTGTAGCCCATGTGAATGCTGACCTGGCTGCTCCTGGCACCAGTGGGGCTGGCATGGTGTTCAGAATTACGTTTCCTTCTGGGAGGCTGGAGGAAGAAGGGCTGAGGGATTGGGGTAGAGGCAGGAGGGGCTCTCTCAATTACAAACCCTCAAATTTTACATTGTCAAGCACTGGGGGAAGTAACTGATGTTGATGAGGGATTAGGGTAGTCTGTGACCAGTCTGGAGTCTCTGAGCATCTTCTCTCCCCTCCATGCCAAAGTCTGCTATTGCAAAGCACCTGATGGGAGGTGATGATATAATTTGCAGTCAGATAAGGATGTGCATTTTTATGTAGGCTGCAGGAGGTGGGAGAAAGAGCTTTTGTGCAGGAAATGTAATGTTATTTGGAGAAACATTCTTCTTGGCCACTTTAATTGGCCTTTTCATTGCAGTTCTGTTTTTAGCACTAACCAAGGAATTCCATATGGATGGAGATTTTTCTTGATATTCTTTTTTTTTTTTTTTTCCTTGGAGGGGGCGGAATAGTGGGAGAGCTGAGGAGAGTATGGCCTTGACAACATTTGCAGTACTCTGGTGATCAGAGCTGAAAGGAGGGCAGTAATGTCAGGGACCTCCTAGCTAAGCTGCTGGGGAATATAGCCTGGCTATATGGAGAGGGGTGAGGGGGGAAAAAGGGGAGACGCAGAAAAGAAGTCGGAAAAGACAATAAGGTGCAAAAAATGTCTTTGCCTTGTCTTTAAATGTGTGGGTTTTATTATTTTTAAAAATAATTTATTGTGCCTAAGCAATAAGCATGTCTACCTGTAACTACAGAAACACATTTTGGGTTACTTAAATTACAACAAAGGGGTATGTTTTATATGTAAAACTTCCGCGTGTATTTTTTTGTGTGTGTGTGTGCGCCTTTTATTTCATTCAAAAAGAAGGCCTGTGAGGACTAGAAAAAGAGGATACTGTCTCTTTATGAATACTAATAAGGAAATCAAGGGGGACAATGGCACTTCAAGTTTCATCTTTCCATTTCCTAGAGGCGCAAACTCTGCAAGTTGTCACCTTGGTGTATTCAGTGCCTCTTGAAGCACTAGACTCCTCCAGAGAGAATGTCAGCCCCAGCCCTGGGCAGTTTTGACAAACAGAGTATATATTGATACATGATAAAGTATGCTAGAAATCACCCCAGCGCTAAAGGCTACTATAGTTTTAATATCATCATTTGAATTAACAAGCATTCTGTGGAGAAATAATGAGCTTTCATTATTCAGAACATCATCCTTACCCCAGGAACTCAGAAACCATTAGCTCTTGAGAACTTAATGAAAAGATGATAAAGAATGTTTTAGATAAAAGTTTGAACGGGTGCACTTGGTAACTAAGGTAAAATATTAATGTTTCTCTCAATGATGAATTTGTGTTGCTAAACTCGTGCTTGCTGAGGAGATGGAGGGGTGTGTAGGTGTTCCCATGGGCAGCAGCCGGGGTGGAGGGCTGTCCCTGCCAGCACGCCCTGCGCTGCCGTCTGCATCCTTTGGAGAAAGAGCAACAGGGGAGCCGAGGCGGGAGAAAGGGGAAAGTTGGGTACTTGACTCTCCCCATCCTTTCCAGCAGATACTTTCCCAGCATGGGACTGAAGCTAAAATCCTAATGCTGTTTTTCTCATTGGGATTCTCAGGTTTTTTTGCTTTTTTAAATAATAGCCAACACAATATAGCCATGAGAAAGCGGGAAGGGGTGGAAGGAGCAAAACGAACCGGGGCAAAAAATCCCTTCCTGAAGCTGTTGACCCGAGGCTCGGTTTGGGCAGGTCTGAGGCGCTCAGGCTGAGCGCAGTTGCCACTTTCTGAAATTCCATATGGGTGGCTTGCTACATGTCTGCAATAAAAACCCCTGGTGCAATAAACAAAGAAAAAAAATATATAAAAGTTTAAATTTTATTGGGTGTAAAGCTCTTAAAGAACTGCTGTTCACAAAGAGTATAAAGATTGCTGAGTCTCAGCGTACGTACTCCTACTAAAATGTGTTAGTCCTGCTGTTTTCTTTCTTTAACTGTAGCAATTTGCTTGCTTGCTGTTCTTTAATCCTTGCACTTACCAGTGCAGAGGGCTTGCAGCCTGCTTCCACCTGTGGGTGGCTGGGAGAGGCTGTCTGTCCTTCCGATGCAGGTGGAGAGGTTGCGCGGGGACCCCCGAGGTTTAGATTGCCATGGAAGGGTTCGTTCTCACTAAAGAACGGGAGTGGGGGGAGGAGAAGGAAAACAAATGGGAATAAACTATCACATAAACAGTCTTAAGTCATGGTGTTTGCTGCTAACAGATGCATTTAGGTAAATGCTGTTACCTCAAGAGGTGTTATCTTCTGGGGATCCTTATCATAATTTTGTTTTAAATCTGAACAGCTGTTGTTTAACTACCACAGACCACAATTTATCTACAGCTTGAGGCCATAAAGGTACCTTTATTACACTCTCCTTCCTTTTTTTTTTTCTTCCCATTTGATTTAATTTCAGTGTGTCTGACACGAAAATGCTATATACAATTTGCATATTACAATATGCACTATTGCAGATTCCATACACTGCTAAATGGGAAAATCGGAGCAGAATGGTAAATGGAGAAAGCTTGCAATGACAAATAAGAGAGGAAGACGAGCTCCCATGTTTCATTTACATGTAAAATATTCTGACAATAGTTGTTTCCCCAAGAACAAAGAGCTGGTTTTTCTAGGGTGACTGGTTTATGATGGCTGCAAGAAAAAAAAGGGATGTTTTTTTTGGCACCAGAACAGAAGCATGCTTATCTGAATTGAGCCCTGGGGCTTGCCATATAATTGGAATAAAACTTAAGTCTTACTTAAGAAACCAACAAATATGGAAGTACGAACCATATCCAGAAGGAGCAGCCACGGTGTACTAAGATCGAAAATCACCTCTCTGCTGGCAAAGTCCTGTCTAAAATTGGGGTCCTGAAAAGAAGAGACTGTAGCTAAAATGCAGTTTTGTTTTGAGACACCTGGTCTTTTGTAGTTGATCTCCAAAGTTTATTATGGGATGCAGGGAGGAGAGGCATTGCAGGTGTTGTATAGCATATGGTGTGCATGGGAAATTGTGGTTCTTATAGGGGATCCTTCTAACCTCTATGTCTTTGGACTTGATGACCCAGGTGGTATCTTCCAGCCCTAGTTTACTGCTTCTAGTCCTGCAAAGGAATCTGTGTGTATAGATCTCAGTTTTTCACTGTCCTGCTGCAGGAAAGGTGTACGGCTCTCCCTGTAACTTCCCTTTTTCTTGGGGAAACAGGACGCCTTTGCCTTTGGAATTGTTAGTCCGGCAGCTTTCACTAGCAGAAAAATTGTGATAAGAAATCTTCCCAAACGTAAAGCTTTGGGTAAGAATTTGAGTTTGGATAGCCCTTAATCCAAACCTCCAGAGTTTTGCATCATGTTAGTTTTTGTTCAGAATAAATGATAGTAATAACACTGGAATTAATTATATATATAACAGCTTGATGACAGAAAATACATCTCACCACCTTTACTCCTCAGTTTCATCCATCCTAGCTGGGCATGTGAAGGCTGTATATGTCTCTGGGAGTGGGGTGTTTTTGTTGAACCATTTTCCTAAGTGCAGAATACATTAATCTGTTGGCACTCATCAAAAAAATATTATACCATAACTCAGCTTCTAATTGACCTTCATATGCTAACATCCATCAAGTAACATGAGACTGTTTAGCTTGGCTTTTCAAGGACAGGGTGGAGAAAACTACCTGGTGGGGGGTAAGTGGGATGGGGTCTGTGTGACCGCTTAATGACTACCCTTTGAAGTGACTCTTGGATGCTCTTGGTGATCAAACTGTGTTCATCTCCTTGACACTTAACAATTAAAATGAGCACAGGTAGAGTGGGTGGGCTATACTGCAATCCCAGAAGCCAACATTTTCTTCTTATTTCTGAAATCTGCCCCAGCCAATTGAATCCTCTTGGAAAACAGGAAAGAACTGAGATTTTTTTCCTTTTCCTGGAGGGATAGCAGAAAGAGTTAGCAAAAAGACACCTTGATGTAGTGGTGGACTCGTCAGCACCGAGTACTTGTGTCCTTATAGATATTATGCAGTGCTTAGTGTCTTGCAAATGAACGGTAGCAGGATTTATTGAAGTACGTGCAGGTATGAACCAGTGGCTAATGTCTCTTTTATAATATTACTCCTGAAAGTACAACTCCACAAAGAATACTGTCTAGAATTACAGGGCAAGAGCAAGTCAACAGTTAATTGGCTGTGCTGTAATTACTTCTAGATGCCTGATGTGCAATACTTATAGGACTTGTAGAAGTGGCATACAAATTTCACAATGGTCCTTTATCAGGTGTGGAGGATTTTGGTAGTCTCTGTAGACCTTGGGATTAATGGTACTGTTATAATTTATTCCTGCTCTGTTATTTTAAAATAGTGTGTGTGGTTTTTTATTTTCCTCTTTAGAAAAAACCA
>WAAD01026293.1:120962-182414 GCA_013389945.1 Fregata magnificens
AACCAAAAAAACCCCCCAAAACAACACCCCCACCCCCACCCCCCAAAGTCTTTCTTTGATTGTCTTAGGCTAGAGGAAAAAATAGGACAGATGCTGTTCAAAGGCTCTGTCATTCTTTGCTAGGATGGAAGTCATCCCACTTGCTTTTTGTTGCTTGGAGTGGCTCACACTTCTGGTGGCATGTGGCAGCTGCATGTAGTGTGCTGTGGTACCATAGCACAGTGGGCTGCAGACCTTACAAGGGTAGAGATGGATATCTACAGACAGACAGATGTGATCTTTGAATATCTGGTACCTGATTTTGCCCACCTTTAATCTCAGGGTGCATGAGATGTAATTTTACTGAGTTGATGTAATTACTGTGGTCATATTGGGCAAAGATCTGAAATGTCCAAGAGCTGCACAGGTGGAAATATGGATGAGATCTCTAGAAATGAGGCCAGGCAACAGTAAATTCTTGACCTGGCTATGTCTCATGGTTTCAGCCGTCCCCAGAGCTGTGGCTCTTTGGATGTTATCCAAGCCTCTGAAGTCAACCATAATCTTTCCCACTGCAGCCGCAAAAAGGCTCTGCAATTTGGTGGCACAACGGGCATATTTCAGAGCTGCTGAAATCAGACTTGGGAAGTGAGCTGGGAGGGACTCGTGGGCAAGTGAGGTTTGCACGTACTCAGCTTACCCATCTTGTGCGACGTGAATGCAGAAGTTATTGTAAAGCTTTATAATATGGACTCTGGGATCCCCAAAATGCCATTTGTATTTTACCTTATTAAATATGGAAATCATGTCAAAGGTAAATGTCAAGGGGCTATAAAATTACCCTTATCTCCTGTATGTTTATCAGTTGATAAATGGAAAGAAGCCGCTGCCAAAATAACTGTGAATGAATAATTTATAAATGACTGATGCATCGTGTATGTTGTTTCAGGCAGAAAACAGTAGGACATCAATAATCAAAAGAAGTTGGATTAATTTAGCAATATTTTGCAGTTAATATTTTTATCTAAATGCTACAGTCTGGACCTTTGTCATGATGAGATCCTTCTCTTTGTCACTAAGGACTGATCCACAGATCACTGAAATCAATAGGCATCAGCTGTTTACTTCAGCAGGCTGTGAATCAAATTGATAATATGCATATACAGCCCCCCCTGCTCCCCCCTTTCAGTGTTCTGAATTTGAATTTCTTTAGCACTATGTGCCTTAGCATGGAATTTGGTGCAGATGTTTCCTCACTCCCTGCATCCCTGTGGGCTGAATGTCCCAGGCAAGAAATTTGGAGAACTTGACAGAACAAGGTGGCTGCCAAAAAAACTCCCCACATATCTACTCTCATTTTTCAGATACTTTTGTTTCTGTTCACAGAGGGGAAAACTGATTTCTTGCAACTTAGGTTTCAGTGCAAGGAAGACTTTTATTTCCAGCGTGTATTTTTCACATGCCTATTCCCAAATAGATAACACTTCAAAGATTTTCAGCACTGACCATTGTGAATAAATACTGAAGAGGTGAACTAGATTCTTTTTTTCCTGTTCTCTTCCATGTGATTTAAATATGGCCCATTTTGCCCATCACATGACAGAGCTGCCAGAGATTGCCTCAAGCTAGTTTATGGCTTTAACTAAAGGTCATCTTAGGGGGGAAAAAAATCCCATGGAGCAGGGGGAGGGGACAAATGTATTTAAAAAAAAATACATTAAAAAGTAGCTACTAAGCGTTCATTGTGAAGAATAAAAATGAAAAAAGGAAGCTGACATTATATCAGAAGGAGTCAGTCAGGGGAAAGAAATAAAACCACCACCACCAATAACAAACTCTCTTCCTCCCTTTGCACAGCACGATGCCTCTTGAAAGAAAGGTGTGCAAAGCAATCGCCTGGATTTCAGTCTACGGCTTTCTCTACCTGACCTAGATATCTGGCTAGCAGTTCACCACTGCAGAAAATGCCCTACTGCAAAACTCCTATCCCACTGGCTGCTAATAAGAGCAATTCTCACGTAGCACTACATCCATCCCCACAATGTAATTGGTCTGGCTCTCCCAGCTAGCCACCGCTCCTCCTGTAGGCCCACACTGCGAAGAGAAATCCCAGACCTCCTGAGGGCTGAGGGGCTCCAAAACTGTGCTATGTTATCAACAGCTACATGGTTAGCTAACTGCTGTGACTAAATGGAGATTGGGAAGCACTGCAGGCAAGGGATGAAAAGTGATGCCCTCCCATAGCACAATGCTGATATGCAGAATTGGCCAAAACAACGAAACTTCACAGACAGTGCAGCAGAAGGCATTGGCTCTCTTGTTTGGGCATTTTATTACCTGGAGCAAAATGTGCAGAGAAGGGAGATAATGAAGTACTTGACTAATTCAGTGTGATCCAGCTGGCTAAGCCAGAGGGGCTGCAGAGCAGGAAAAGCTACAGAACTCACTGCTAGCCATTTTCCCTTGGTACCTGTGAAGCCAAAACAAAGAAGTGCAGAGATCAAAAAGCAGAGCAATATCAATATCGGGCAAGGGGAGGGGGACAACAAAAGGGGAGGAGAAACCTCTAAGATTTCCCCCCCGCCTTCTGCTCTCTACCTAGTTTGGGGGGGAATGTTATTTTCATTTGCCTCATGCTAACTTCTAATCTATTTGAGAAATTCACCAAGTTCCCAAATGTTTAGCACCCTGTGTGTCACAATACTCAATGCCAGCTTAATTTTTTTAATTTTATCTGCCATTTATGCTTGGGGAAAAAAAAGGCAGGTTTTGTAATGCAAGCACATGCATGGTAGTGCCTCCAAAAACTCACGGCCCCGTTTTCCGCAGCCTAAAAGGCTAGATAAACCATATGATTCTTATCCAGAGGGAAATCAGAAAATGTAAAGTGTGTAAATTCCTCTCCCCAGCTCCTAGGCATTGGCATGTTTTTGCCACTGCCTGTGTTCTGTGTAGTTTTTCTTCTCCCCCCCTTCCCCCNTGGAGTGCAGAGCAATTCCAGCTGCACTAACAAGCTGTTCCCCAAACTAGAGCGTAATGCTGCAAAAAGCCGGCAGTAAGTAAAAGGCAGTTACTATACTTAATTAAATATACAAGGCCAAACTTCATACCTGATACAACGTAGATGTGAAGCCATGAAAGGAAATGGAGAAATGCCCACCTCCATCACGGCTGAATTTAGCCCATGCTGCTCATAATGGCTGCCAGGGAATGAATCACTGCTGACCAGTCTGCCTGCCAGCCGCTGTTCATACCTTTTTTTTTTTTTTAATAGGAGGCAGGCAGACAGTATGCATCATTCAGAGATGAACATCACAAACACGCTTTGCAGGGAAGGCGACCACAGCAGACTGCCAACGCTCTTCCAGTGCCAATTATAGTGATGGTTTAATCGTAAAAGCAGATTCATTAAAATGGGATCAGAGCCAGGGCGTTTGTGATTTGGAGGTTTGTGCTAACTTTTGATAGTTATCATTGGGGGCAGCTGATGTGACATCACCCTGCAACTCTATGTGACTCGTATTTTTAATGGACCACATGCCTTTGCATGATAATTTTGCTGCAGGAGTTAGGTTGGCGTTAGCTCAAGAGGCAGAAACACCAGCAACCAAATCTGAAGACGTGTTGAGCATTTGTGGTTGTCATAGAAATTGGGGGCAATTACTGGTGCTCCTCTCCTCTCTAAAATGGAAGTCCACGTTTGCTCCCTTCAGCCTGGAAGCTAACAAAAAGGACTAGGTGAGACGGCTACTCTCTGGCAACATGGATTCAAAGATACAGGAAGCTACTTTTAGGCTTATGCGTAAGTTTTCCAGAAACATTTTTCGCTAGGAAAATATTTTCAGCATTGGAAAAATACACCTACCCCACACCTGGCCCAGTTTTCCCATATGGCGATGTTGTGACCAAAAAAATCCCTGGAGAACACCTTGCAAAGGGTGCTTTTGGGTGTTAGCAGTGAAGGGGCAAACATGAAGTGCTGGCTTGTGATCGAGCTCTGTTGTTGTGGTACAGTTGGGATTTCACTGTAGGCAATGTGTATCGGTCTCCCTTTGATAAGGGCAGTCTGTACTCTTCACGAGATAATATGGAGGTTACATGATAGTGTGTCACCTAACCAAGAACATCCATGTGATGCAGATTAGCAGCTGCTCATAAATAACTCATGAGTTCAAAGAGTCGTTACAACCTGACCAGGCCACCTCCTGAGTCAATACAGCTATCAATAATGGTGATGAAAATTATTCAGACAAAGCCTCTTAAGGCACTACTGGATTTAGCAGTGCAGGGAGAACGGGAGCATGCTTGTCCCTGGAGGAATGATAACCTGGAGCTATATAGTGTTTAGGAAAAAAAAAAAAAGCAAAAATTTATACTCCTGCTGCTGAGGAACTCAGTATGATGCTGACTGAAGGATATATATGTGCGTGTATACATGTACATTATAGTAACTCTGGGGTGTTGTGTGCTGTATTGCTACAGCTGACAAGCTATAATCTCATGAAGACATCACACTTCAGAGTAGTGGCCTACTGGGACAGAGCTGCGACCAAACTATCTTCATGATCTCTCCTGTACTTTGAATGCTTGGCTCTTCAGCCTTCACATTATTCTATCTAAGAATGCGGTTGGGAATCATTACTGTATTTAAAACCATAACTCTGATACGGTAAGTCTTCAGTGAAGTGTTTAAATAGGAACTGATTGGGCAGCATCATGCAATCTGCCGTCAAAGTCGTGTCTGACTTGGTGATACCGGGTACAAGTAGGGACCTATGTAGCTGCTAAACTTGTGGGAATGTTCAGGAGAATAAGATATGTATGTGCTGTAAAGCTCAGTGTTGTATGTGGACTCGTTTGGGCAACTTAAGCCCCAATTAAATCATGCTTAAATCCTGTTTTGAGAGCAGTAGAGGCACATAGATTTCCTTAAGCACATTAAGCATCCCATCTCTGTCTATTGGGATGATTTTATATTTAGGCTATGGTAGAAGCTTGAGACCAGTTTTTATCAAGGCTTTTCTTTTCTTTTCTTTCTTTCTTTCCAAATGTAGTTTTTGGCATAGATTGTTGCAATACAAACCACAAAATCAAGGCATGTTGGGTGTATATCCCCTATTTTAATGAGGATTAAAAGTCAGAACATAACCATAATGACTAGAGTCGGTTGGTAACCATTAAAGGGATGGAGCTGAGAAAGGGAGAGACCGTGTTGCCAACTTCCTCCCTGAACACAGCTTTCTTTACTGTCCCTTGAAAGTTGGAAGCGCAGCGGGTCCCAGCGTACACAGCTTGCTGGAAGGGCTGTTTCAGAGATGTGGCTCCCAGCTCCCCCTAAACATTATATGATTGCTTCACTCTTGCAGGAAAATATACCAGGCTGCTGCAAGAACAAAATCTATCAAGGATGATGCTGTGTTTGTTGTAAGGAAATGAGCCTGGCACCTGTTAGCCCTGCTTGCTCTTCTGGGTGATATTTTTCCCTCAGACAGCAGGAGCCAGTGCCAAATCCTCACTTGGCACCCGGGGAGGCAGCGGGGAGAGCAGAGAGGAACCGCTGGCCACAGCAGCTTGTGGCCGTGCGTGCCTGGGTCACCCGAGGACTTGTAGGGGTCAGGCAGGTATCAGTTGGATAAAAATCTGTGTGCCCTGCCTTGTGCCTCTAAATGCTACACTCATGTTTAAATAACCCACAGGTCAGTTGGTTTTTCTATTTTGAGCGTGTGGCAAACCAAGCTGAGGCAGCTTGTAAAACGAGTGACTAATTTCCAGGTTTTCTTTCTTTCCACTCCTCCTGCTGCTGTGGTCCCTGAAGGTGGTCATGGGGCAGCCTTCCCCTGGTGACTGGGGACTGGCAAGCTGAGGAAACAAGCAGAAAGTCATCGTTTCTGCCTATGCAGGCCTGGCAGAGGCTGTATTTCTGCATAGGTTGTGTTTTGGGAGGGAGGGGGATATTTCTGCCAGTGCCTGCAGGCTGGTGGGAGCCTTGGGCATCTTTTGGCCAGGGAAGCTTTCTGGAAGGGTGGCCAGTGCTGTAGTGCTGGCTGAGGTGGCCACTGTGGCTCCTAGTGAGGAGAGGGGTGTGGGATCCTGGTGGAGGTGGTGGGAGGTGGGGAAGGAGGGTGGTCAATGTGGCTGTGTGTGGGGAGTTCACTTGTTTTGCTGCTTCTGCCATTGCTGCAGCCACTGCCTGCAAAGTCTTTTTACTGATGATGGCAGCGTGCCTGAGGGGCAGTGGGACACCCCTGCTTTGGCAGAGGGCTCCAGCTGTAGCTGCAGCTCTGCAGCAGAAGGGAAAAGGAGGGCAGAGAGGGAAAGAACATCACGGCCAATTCCTAGGAGCGCACGTACTGGTTCAGACCTTTCCTCCCTCCACTGTAACCTCTCTCTTCCAGCCATGGCTGCCTGCTTGCATTAATTACTCCTTGCTCCCTAGATGCCTTCATTTCAAGCTACCTTTAGGGTTCAGAGTGCAGAAACCAACTGACCAATGATGAAAGCAATTAACAAACAGGTTATTTTAAATTAGCAGCTGCTTTTAACCAGCTGTCCAGAACAGTGCTTTTTTTTTTTTTCCACAGCAAAATTAGCAAGGCAATGCACCTCAGTGAAAAGATGGATTTGGATTTCTTTTGTTATTGTGCTGCCTCCCCCCCCTTTTTTTTAAATTCTTGCCAATTTAATACTAAGCGTTTCCAGCTTGGATTTAAAAGGAGTGTTGAAATATACTGGCTGAAAAATGAATTGTAAATGGCATAGAATATTCAGAAAGAGCAGTCCTTTTGCTTCCACTAGCTATCTCGCACTACATCAAGATGGGTTTCCTTGTGAATGACATATTGAGATGCCAGTGCTTTCTTGCTGTGTTGTTTTCTTTTTTCTGTCTTGCCTTCCCTCTTCATGCGGAAACTTTGTTGCGTGGACCCTCACTGACTTCCTTACAGCTTAATCAGGAGCTGGATTTGCAGACAGGAGCAGACTCAGCCCATACCCTGAGCCTAGCCAGGAGCCATGAGAGGACAGTGTGATGCAGAGCCCAAGCGCTGCTTTGATTCTTTCAGGAGCTTGTTAGCTTAGCCTGGGTGCTCTGATGACTTTTACCACTTTCTGGTCCAGAGCGAGCATGAACTGATCAAGCTGTCCTCAAAAACCTGGGAAGCAGAATCAGTGGTCTTTTCTGTGGGTTTTAATGTTAGGACTATCCTACCTCTAACGATGTTACGAGGAGGTGCTTACACCAGTCATCTTGCGGCAGTCATTCAAAATATGCTGGCCTTGGTTGGCCACCTCGACTCAATAATATGCCTTTTCATGCAGCTTCAAGCCTTTAAACCCCGCAGTGTCAGGTTGCATTTTGGCAGTAAGGCGATACAAGGTCATCCTGACTGATTGATCTCAGCCTTGAGAAATGTTGCCCAACAGTTTAGCCCAGGTCTACCTCTTAATTTTTCTTCCACAAGTTCTACTAAAGCCCCCTTTTGCCATGCTAAATAAGTTTTCTTCCTCTTTGATGCATCTGCTCTTCAGAGACTTTCACGTTGTTGTGCTTTTCTTAACTATTGTGTTAGCCAGAAACAATTCCCAGGGTGCAGCTGGACACTTATACACGACAGCAGTTCTGGAAATAATTGCCTCATCAATGTTAACACCCTTCCAAGTCAGACTTGGTAATTCTCAAAGTCAGTCCCGACTGCTTTTGGTGCAAAAGTGAGCAGGTTTGCCTAGCCTACCCTCAACAAACAATTATTTTGTCTCAGCTTCTTAAATTGTGCTAACTGCTTTGCAAGAGAATGTCTGGGGTTTTTTTGCTTTTTGTCAGCTTTTCATGTTCCCTGGTTAGTTCTGCTAGCCCTCCAAGCTATTCTGTGGCTGTTTTGTATGAACTCCCTCCAAACTGCCATTAGTTTTTGTTTACACAAAACACAGAACAGAGCATGTTTTTTCTATAGTAGACTGCACCCGATCAATATAGATAAAAACCATTACTTCCCTGTTACTTGCTGTCTCTGCATATGCAGCCTAAAATTGTGGTGACCTTTTTTGCTGTCAGACTGCATTGTGGACTCGTGCCTAATCTATCTGCTACTGACCCTCAGTCTCTCCTACCCATTGCTGCTTTCTAGGTTTGTGTGGTGTGGAGGTTTTTTTCTCTTCATTAAAAAACCGGAAACTGTGTTACATTTTCTGAATTTCATCTTGCAGTTTTTCTGCGTGTAAGTTCAGTCTCTCCACATCTCAGCTGTGTCTCTGTCCTTACTAGTTTTCTGACTCTTGTGGGTTTTGTAGTCTCTGTAAATTTAAGTCAAAGAAATTGCAACCTTTTAACGTGTTTCCATGTAGAAGAAAAGAGGTTTCACTCCCCTATATATGTTATTTTGTTGCAGACTTGTTGTTTGCATCTATTACATATATACATCATTAGTATAGTTAGCAAGTGCTGATAAATTGAAGCTGAGTGACAGGTTACTTAGAGAGGTGACTTTGAGAGTCGTTGGCCGTGTGATAACTGAATCCCTTTGAATGGATGAGATCACCTGTAGCACTGTAAGAGGAGGAGGTGAGCAGGGCAGCGTGCTGGAGAACTGCTATGGGACAGAGATCTAGTGGTCTGGCAAGGAACGACAAAGACATGCTGAAAGACAAACTGGAACACATATGGAAACACAAGGAAGTATGAAGCAGCTCACAATGATGGAGGGAATTTTTAGGTAAATGGAGAAGTCCTCTTATCTGTTGTGTGTTCTTAATTCAGCATTCGCTGACATGGTGCCTACCTCAAGGCGAAGACAAGGCAGTGTGTGCTTTTTATATGGGGCAACCCCCCAACTTGTTGATGTGCTTTTACTGACTTAGCTGGCTTCTGCATCAGCTAGGCTTTACCTCGCTTTCCATAGCACAGCCTCTCTTCTATAGGGAAGACAAGGGTACCATGAAGTACGAGGTATCCCAATTTCCTTTCCAGAAAGTCCATGAGGAAAAGGAATTGATTTTCACCATCTCTTTTATCAGAGAAGGATATATTATTATTCTATATCAGTAAAAGAGGCTTTGAATATATGGCTTTATTTGAACCCTGCAAGCATACTCCACAGGGAAGTTTCAGGAGATGTTCAACTCCTTTTGAATCAGTAATGGGGAGGGGAAAAGCTTCTCCAAACAACTGTGATCTGAAATAATTGAATTTCTTGCAGCTCTAGTAATATGAAATGTGTATTTAAACGTGGGTATCAAGATGAAAGAAACTATGACTCAGAAGTTTTAATTCAGTGGTTTAACAAATGCCAAATGTTCTCTCTGATTTCGTGGCAGTGGTCAGATTAAAAATTGTTGACTGAGCTAGAAAAAAAAAACCTGATCTCGTGCCATTGATCTTGGAGAAGCTATGGTCACTGTGTGCCAGCTCAGGATCTGGTCATAAGAGTGCAAATTACTCTAGCTTTATGCTTGGCGTGTCAGTTTTGTTATTCATGTGCTTGCTATTAAGGTCGGTGGTACTAAACCGCAGGGTCTGTGGCCAGTGCAGTAGCTTCAGCAGTAACACTATATATAACGAACATTTATGTGAAACACGCTCACGCTATCAATTAGTCAGGGTTTGCTTCTCTGGCTTTTTTTCATATTTTCACCATTGTGCAAATTTAACAAGTAGAGCTGTAAACAAACAAAACGTAATAAATGAGTTAGGAAAAGGAAGGCATGGTCAGAAATCCGGGCTTTAATGTTCCTCAGAAATTCCTAATGATGTGAAGAAAGGATTGTGATCTTAGATATGTAAAGCTGATTTTTGACAGGTCAAGGTATCTGCTCATCAGTACCTTCTGAATTGTCAAAGCTTGATGTCCTACTTAACAAAATATGAAGGGCTCCGTACAGCAACATGCAATGAACTTGCCATATATACCCCACGGGTCTTAAGATCAACAACTGGAGAATAGATACAGTGAGCTACTGTTCCAGTTTTCATTTCTTGTTGTCTCCATTACAGAAAATGAGGGACTAACTCCATCCTGGGTGTAACTCTATAAACATTTTCTGCACCTGAAGAGTCTTGAAAGATGTCTGTCCCATCTTCTTGTGCTGTGACTCCTGAATAATTTAATGGAGATGTTTACCCTTGTGTGTCAGGGTGCCTGATGAGAGACATAATGTGCAATCAGGCAGAACCAAGATAGTGCTGTGAAACTGCATGTCAACTGCTGGGTTATTGCCCGATCCAGTGCCTAGTTAGCATCTTCCTGCTTTCCCCAGCTGATTTTAGATCAGGTTTGCACAGAGGCCAAATACTTCTGTGCAAGTGTTGAAAGAAAAAGAAAGTTAAACTGGAAGGTATTTTTTCCGAAAATAAATTTCAAATGCTTTCTTCCTGTTTGTAAGATGCATATGTGTGACTACAATTTGTGGTGTCCCAGCCCTGTTAATAACGGGGACCTCAAGATGGTAAATACAACTAATGTTTCTACAAGGCAAAGTTCGTATAATATGGCCTAATTTTGACCTCATTTACTCCTGATGTTAGGCTGCTTATGTTCTGTGCAGGTTGCTGATTTACTCTGGAGTAAATAATAACAGAATTAATTCCAGCTGTCTATGTGATACATCGGGATACACGATGGGATGTAAAGTCACAAATGCCTGGATGAGAGACTTTGGTTACTGAAACTGTACTTTGTACATGACTTATTATGGACATTGTCCTTCACAGCCTGTGACTGGGAGGGTGCAAGATCCATTTCCATGCAAAGTGTGCGACTTGTGCCAAATTATTACAGATAGATTTATGATACAGACAAGAGACTGAAAGGAAACAGTATGTCAGAAATGAATTAGAAGTCAAGAAGGAAAAAGAAATGTAAAACACTTGGGCAGCCTGTATCTTTTTAATATTTTAAATAGAAAATCATATTTCACTTGCTCAGGGCCTTGGTCTAGGGAAGGTACTTAAACCAATTCTTAAATTTAACATGGGCACATAGGTACTTGAAGCACAACTTTTTCTCTAGTGCTTTCCTGGGATTGGGTTTAAGATTTCAGGGGACCGGTGCCAGCAGTATGCTTTTTTTTGTCATTTGCAAACAGCAGTTATTAGGGCATAATCCATATTGCTTTCATCTCTTGTATCGTTTAAACACTTGTAAAGTGCATCAGCTAGAAGCTTTATTTGGTAGGGTAATTATGTGGCATGTACTACTGACAAGAACAGAGACGAGCAGAATATCTACTCGGATTAAGAGTATAACTTCCTTGCAGGTGCTTGCATCTGTGTGTGTGAGAATTAGGCAAGCTGAGTTTTGTTGTCCTGGATAATTCTGAAAAATCGAACCTCAAGCTGACATACTTCAGTATTTTTGTAAGATGGAGCATATGTTCCTAGCTGTTGCATATAAGGAGCTAAAGGAACCAATTCTGCACAGTTGAAGCCACTCAAATATAAAATATTTTTTTGTAAAAACATAAAACAAAACGCAAACAAATACTGAAGATCTATAGTGAAGAAGGCTACCAAGGGAAAATAGCTCCTCTGCAGTAAATTTTACAGTGGTCCTTTTACTAATGGAAATCATATGTCTATACTAAAAACAGGCAAAGGTATTTTATCTCACATGTTCTAGTTTGTTATATTTATGACCTCTGTTATAGATATTCAGACCCTTTTTCCTAATGTAATATGTGGCTCCAATTGCATACCAATGACATTCACTTGCCATATTTGTGACAAATTGCAATCAACAGAATTCAAGAATTCATTTCCTGATTATTACAGGGAACATCCACAGAGTAAACATTGGCAAGATGAAGAGCGTATTTTTTATATATATATATATATATTTGCACTATGTGTTCTGGGAGCTGTGGATGTGAGCCCATCTTTTTCTCTCCAAAGTCCCTCTTGCACCATCCCAGATCAGTCCCACTGGGCAGGAGGCGTGGGCGCTAGCCCAGAGCTACATAACCACTGACCTGATGGCCAGGATGCACCAGCTTACTGGTTTGCCAGTTGCTGTCGGAAAGAGTGGATTATGGCTGAATTTGGACTCAATGGAAACATTAATCTGAGTCTTTCCCTCCCACCCAGCTGCTGCATTTTATGAAATGTGTGGGAATGTAATGATCCCTGAGACATCAGGTCCTCTTTTGGATTTGGTGGAACTGGTGTCTGGGTTAATGTATAGGTGGAGGAATGATTCCCCAAAACTGTGATGTGCTAGGAAAGTAATGATGATAAAAATGCTATAAAGTTATAATTCCTGTTTATTCACTGTAAATGATTCTCTCGACTTAAGTCAGAACATAATGCGCTTGAACAACTGCACCTCCCACACTGTGCTGCTCCGAGTGGAAATAGGCTTGCAGGAGATGTTCTGCTTTCCCAGTTGCATTTTCTCGTCTAAGTGCAAGGCTTTGTTAAATCTAGGAACTGTTGTTGACTGTTTTTGCGAAGGATCATAAGAAGGTAGGGTTTGCAGAGGCCAATTAGTTCTGCTCCATCTCTCTGCCAGTGCAGAGTTGTAGTATACAAAGTAATTTCTAGTGCTTTGTCTAGCTAATTTTTAACGTGGGCATATAGTGTTTTCGCAGTTGAACAAAAGTCTGGGTTGTTGGTTTTTTTTCCCCGATGTTCAGCCTAAAATGTTCTCTTTCTCGCTTTCATCCCATGACCCCTTGTTATACTGCCATGTACCACACTTGGCAACTTGATTTGCTTTTTGGTGTTCACAGCATGTAGGTGCGTGTGGAAGGTTGTTGTATTTTGGCTGTATAGTGTTTCTTTTCTAAAAAGGGAGGTCAGAAATACGTACCATTGAACCCCTACCATGTGCTATGCAATCAGTTACACTGCTTGGAGGAGCACTGGTGACAGACTTTGAAGGCTTAACAAGTCACTTTGTTGCAATGAGCTGCTTTTTTCATGTATTATTCCATGTTCTCCTCACCCCTGTGCTCACAGTAGGAGCCAGCCTTTTTTTAGCCTCTCCTTATTTGAATTCTTTCTCTTTTAGCTACCCAACTCCATAATAAACTGGAACAAGGCAAAGATGTACACACAGTAAATCGCTTCTTTTGGCAGAGGAGGAAAGTTTGTGCTTTCTTTCATAATCCTCTTTACGTATTCCAAATTAATTTGTTTCCACAGCTTTTCTCCTTTGTATATCTTTTTTTAAAAAATGAAGCTATTGTCTGTTACCCTGGAAAAGTGCTGTCCCATACACACTGTGCTGAAGATATCTGCTCAGCCTCACATAATATCCCTGCTTTTACCAACATCATTGCCTCTGCTTGGTGCTAAAGGGATACAGTCAGATCAAATTTGGCCAGAAAACAGCCTCCAAGTTCCTGTGAGACCTAGGAGTTGTGAAGTTTGGGTTTTTTCAACATAATTTGGTAGAAACAACTAAGGAATGTCATTTCAAATAGATATTTTAAACAAATACAGGCAACAAATAGAAATTCCTCCTTTAACATTGGCCTACTGCACTATCAAATATCTATTCAAAGATGGTAATAAACACAAGTAAAACTGATTAGTCTGCTTGGTTGTCTCACAGAAGATACATATAGAAAGAAAACAAATGATCCTCATAAAACTGCACTCTTTTCCCTCGCACTGACCAAAATATGTTGTCCTAAGCAGCTTTATCATCTATTGATACTGCTTATTAGGAAAGATCCTCCTGTTGCAGTTTTACTGCCTTTACTGTGGTCTGGAAATGGATTAAGCATGGCGGGTATAATGTGTAGTTGGCTTAGACGAAGAAGTTGTGAGTCAGGTACCTCTAGTGTAAAGCCAAGCCCTGATCCCAGTCTAGTTTTTTACCCCTGTCACTAGTTTAATCAGGAGAGTTAAAAGATGTGGCTGATAAAGGGGCAACTGAGCCAGTGGAAAAAGGAGTATTGAGAAATACATCCTCCTGCCCATGCATCTTGTTTAACTCCAGACCTTGCAAAAGGTATGCAAAAGCCCCTTTTCACAAAACGTTTCAGCTTATCCATGGTAACACTTCACCCAAAGTACTGGGTGTCTCAGACATTTCCGAACTCTTTTTGAATGTTGAAGATGCTGAGTTTCTGCAAATTGGAGAAATCTGCTTCCTGCTTGAATGCAGCATACTTCATTTGCATTACCCACTGCTGTAAACCCTGAGTTTAGCTTGTATCATTGCAAACAAAACCAGTTTGCGAACACCATCCGCATAGTGGTATGCCCGCTTTATGCTGCCGGTGCTCCTGTTTTGAGATCAGCTGAGCTCAAGGTGTCAAACTGGCTGTAAAGCTTGACCTGCTGATGTTAGATAGGTGTGGAGAGGCTGCTATAGCTGTTCTTATGTCTCCTGTGTTTTCTCAGCACTATCCCATTGGTAAGTTCTTCAAAAAGGAAATAATTATCATGACTCCCATTTTGTTGGTACAAAACTGAGGCACGGTGAAGAGATTATATCATACTCTTAAAGTCTGTGGCCAGGCCAGGAATAGCGCATGGCGCTGTGGAATTCAGGTCCAGTATTAAGTGGCAAAAGAGCATGCAGGCTGGCATTTAAAGCTATAAAAGGATAAAGAGAAAGAACAGTTTCTTCTTGAGTGACCAGCATGGCTTTGGAAGACACCCCAAAAGTCTGCTTCACAAGTGCAATTCAAAGATAAAATACAATACTGTCAGTTCTGGTCTTCACTTTTGGTAACAGACATAATTGTTGCATCTGTTCTTGCTTCTTGGGTTCAAAAATATGCATGTCTTGCTACTGAATGAGTAAATTAAGTCACTGCATTATTACCCCTTGCAAAGTGCTGGGAATTTTAATGCAGGCTTATTTGTCCCCTATAAGGACAGAACCTCAGTTCTCAAAGCCAGAGATGTCTCGGTAGATAAAAGATCATCTGTCCCAGTGCGTGCAACTCACCATTTACCTAACATCTCTGGAACTGACCCAGGGAAAGAGATCTTGTCTCATTGCTTGATTTTTAAGGTAGCCAGGTTGCTACTGTTCACAGGCAGGATGTAAATTGCTTTTCTGTAAAGTTTTATCTAAAGCATCAGTGAATGTCACTTTTCGAAGTGACTATTAGTTTTCCAGATGATCATATGCTATATAACGATGGATGTTCCAGGCACCAGGGAACAGTCTTGCAATCATTTTGGTTTGCCATCCAGAAGAGGGCCAGAAGTGGCACTCTTGGCCATCTATTTAGGCTCCTGGTGCAGTTTTCACAGTCAAACTCAAAGGAAAGGTGATGAGGTCTTTCGAAATGAAGCAAGCATCTAACAAAAAGTGAGTGAGCTTTCTTTGAGTTTGGGAAGAAGTTGAATCCTGACCTGGTGCTTGCATTGCACACCTCTTAGGATGCTGGCCAGACGTATGCCCTCAGCCAATGGAGCAGTTACAAATTTCACCAGGTCCTCAGAGCATTTCCTCCTGCTGATTAGCATCATTTCTGCCTTGTCCAGGTTGAGCAGCAGCCAGCTGGCCTTCTTCCAGAAACCAATTTCTGCCAGATATTGTTTGAGGTTGGCAGCAGCTGTGTCTGGGTCAGGAAGGAAGGAGGTAGAGAGCTGGGTGTCATCAGTGCAGTGATGGTAGTGCAGCGTGTACTGCTTTGTAGATGCCCTGCAGCAGCTGATGAACCAGAGGGGTGGATGGAAGTGAACCCAGTAGGAAAATCTGAGGATGCGCAGTCGCCCAGCAAAAGATTTGAAAGAGCATATCGTCTCACGTGGAGGGGGGGGGAACGTCTGGAATTTCTCCCTATGGATTTTTGTGCTCATTAGTGTGTAAATCTCATAGTGAGCATGTTGTTCTGGGCAGTATTTTTACTCAGGCAGTGTAAATCCCTGTGGCCTGGGTTGTGAGCGATGCTGGTGTTGCTCAGGCAGCAGAATGTAAAGAATTGGTGACCTGCTTTCTGAAGCACTCCCAGTTTCAGCAGCCTTTTTCAAGCACATTGCAGGTGTATGTCAGACATAATTTCAGACCATGAAGGATATTTAGTAAGTGAAGAGATTTAGGTATGCAAATGCACAGTTTCATACTGTAGATTCAGCCTGTGATGTAGATGCATCCACTTGAACATGAGGCCCTGTGAGTTTGTGTTTCTCTTTTAGGACTTTGCAATACTTGTACCGTAAGGCGCTGCCTGTGTGCCGTTTTAGCTGTTACCTCTATCAAACTGTGCCTGGGAAGGGCTAAAGAGTTAGATTTCAGAGAAAGGAAATGTACCTGGGACAGCTTGTGACCTGCAGTAAGATGAAACCGAGCAGGCAAACCTGAAACACAGGACATCTTGGGAGATGTCCTGAGGAGAGGGAAGAAATGGGAGAAGCAGTGGTTTGAGCCCAGGAATAACACCTCTCCCTGAGGCTTCATTTAAAACAAATATTTTCAACATAAGGCTGAGACTTATGAGTGGATTAGTATTGTTTAAAATCTGTGACTTCAGTGCAAGCTGCTACTTTAATGTGATGTCTTTAGGACATGAACTCATTATGATAATGATGTGATTGGTAAGAAGAAATTCAGAGAGTTTTGCTCCAAAGAGTGGGCTGCTAAGAAGAAATAGCATTTATGAGTTTAATGCTTTAAGTTGAGCACCCATAACATGTAATTTACATGTATTTAGAGTCCTTATGTACCAACAAAACTGCTGCTAAGGGTCTCACCTGCTTGCTTTACCTGTAGCAGAAGCCCACTGACATCGGACAGCTGGCTGTGCTTCTTATTGGAGTAAAATATTGCCTAAGAAACAAACAGAATTTGTCAGGAAATGGTATGGAATAAAATACCAAAGAGAAAGTTTTCACATAACTGAACTGTAAACAAACACTTAAAAAGAAGGTATGTGCAGAACTTAAATGCTGTTGTTTGTTAGCGAGACACAAGCTGCCAAAACACCATCAGTGATGGCTTGTGGACAGCAGGTTTTTGAAATAATGCTTTGGAAAGATGGTATCTTTAAACATGTATGTGTATGTTTGTATTTTGTGTGCTACAGGGAAGTGTTATGATTTCACAGGTTTAGGCTAACTGTAGATATTCTGACTTTGAATTGCTAGGGGTTTTTATGCCTTCTCTGAGAACAAAAATCAAACAGCAAACCGTATCGATTGAGCCATTTTGTTTTAAACTTGTGAGGTGACTATCTAAACTACTAGATGTTGTTTCTAATTGTCTGGATTTGGTAATATGCAAGCTACTTAGGTTTTCAAAATAATTTGCAAAAAGCGTGGTTGTGGTTTGCCACGCTGTCAAACAAATCAAAATTTTCCTCTGAAGATTCTCCTTAAACAAACAAACCCCGGAAATCATTCTATACCTGAGACTGTATAGGAAATTCCTATATTATGTAAAAGAAAAGGTTGGGGTTGTAAGCTTGCAATCTTGTGCTCTCTCATTCAGACTTTCAGAGGAATTTTACTCTCATTTTAAATATTAGGCTGCAAGCATTTCAGATTAACTGGTAAAACTTAGATAAACTTCTAACTCCTGGAATGAGTCTTTACATTTGGTCTAGTAGATAGAAAGATTCTGCAATAAGTATTTGTCTAGAGAGAGTGTAGGTGTATGCCCATATTAGCTTGTGCTTTAAATAACAACATGAAGAAGACGGTTATATAGGATTTAGAGTGCTATTGTGCATCAAAACACTTATGGCAGCATTTAAACAATTAGTCCAACTGGAGCCCTGTTAGCTATCGGTTTAGCAAAAAAATATCCCATTCTTCCCCGCGCCCCCCCCCCCGCCCCTTATGTGCTTTAGAAAATGAATCAATTGCTTGTCTCGTACTGTATGTCTCAGCAGGTCTGTATCACTGGCCAAATCCAGAGATACAGTGTTCATTCGGCTTCCGTTGAGAGTAGCTGGGAACCAAGTCCTCAGCATCACTCCAGATCAAGTCCTCTTGAGATTTATTACATTATAATAGAAAATAGCTCATTATTATTTAAAGCAGTAGGCTGATTGAATAACACACTCTGGCAAATGCAGGGTCTTTACTGGCTAATCGAGCATCTGTGATGAGGTTATGATTTTCTCCTGCATTTGTATTGTTGGAATTTACAGCAGTTTAATTTCTCCTTTACTCTGTGAGTTAATTACCAGTGGTTTACTGTAAGTGCTCAGTCTTTGACAGTTAGGTTGTGGGGCTACATGGGGTCTGATGGGACAAATTGCACAGCGTTTCTCCTAACAGGCAGAAAGTAACTATTAACTATATGACTGTAATATATTAAATATAACTATTAACAAGTTATTAGCCAACAAGATGGCTGATGGGATCATCAGGGTTTGGGGGTCTTGGAGAGGGGGGAATGGAGATAAACAGGAGCCTTATGCTCTTTTTGAGTAGTTGCAGAAGTCAGTTATCTGGCAGCATTTGGGGGCATTTTGAGCCTAATTTTCCACCTAGCTGCCAGATTTTATCCATTTCCTTACTGGGTTTTTTTTTGTTTCTTTTATTGATTGGAAATGTAAGAACCTTTGTTTCTTCTGACCGATGTGCCTAGTTCAAAGGGTGCCTGTGTCTTTTTGTACTTTATGTTTATTGCTACTTAAATTAGTAAGAAAACAGTTTACTGTTGAGAAAATTGTCTTTTAAAAGAAAGTCAGGGACATCTACTTCTATTGGCAAATTTGCAGGGAGGTGATGCAACCAGCTTGCTTGTACATCCTGTAAAATCCCAGCTTGAGAGAATGTTAGCCTTTCTTTCTGGTCCCCATGGGCTCTTCCCCAGAAACCATCATCCCTATCAAAAAGACGTTCCTGTGAGACTTCCTGAGTAGATGTAGGCTCAAAAATAGGACTTTATCAAGCTTTATAATAGGGCCTCACTTTAGCTGTAGAAGGATCCACCTCCTTCCTAGATGTCCATCTAGGGAACCTCCTAGCACTTCCTTCCTAGATGTTCATCTAGGGAAAATGATTACATCTATGTATGAAATATACTACATTTAAAAATATTGACTCATGTCATTAATCCAAGGTGATTAAAGTCTTTTGCTGGTGAATACTTTACCATTAATGACGACAGTCAGTAATTTGCTCTGGTAGATTTCAGTGTAATTTACGCAGAGACCATCAACCATCTGTAAAAAGCCACCATTTTCGATGCTAGCTTGGAAAAGACAGCGTTTTCCCTGTTGTGAGACTGAGGACCTGTGAGAAGTCTTGTGTTCCTACTAGTATGCACCACCACTTATATGGAGGAGAGTGTCAGGCTGATCAAAATGAAGAAATGGGATAAATAACCTTGACGTTCATGAAAAGCTGGGGAAGAGCTGTGCTCCCAGTGTGCAGTGCAGGTGAGT
Source organism: Fregata magnificens (assembly GCA_013389945.1). Taxonomy (NCBI): domain Eukaryota; kingdom Metazoa; phylum Chordata; class Aves; order Suliformes; family Fregatidae; genus Fregata; species Fregata magnificens. The sequence continues at coordinate 140,235 of WAAD01026293.1, forward strand.
CCTCCCTGCTTCAGTGCCTCCCTGAGATGGGAGGGACCCATGAGCCCAGGACAGAGCATCAGGACCACGACCCGACCTTGCCTGCCCTGGGAGGAGTCAGAGGAACTCCCACCTCCACGTTTCTGCTGGGGAGGGCAGGCCTTATTCCCCTATGGACAACGTGGTCTTTGTTTCACCTTAATTTTGAAGATGGCGCCCAGATATGGGTGCTCGGGCTCATTAGGAGGAAATGAGTGGGTGTGTCGCAGCAAGCTGCACTGCCAACACTGGTTACCAAAACCAGCAGTGTTAGTACTTAGCATATAATAACAGTATTATCTGCCGGTATCTGATATATTATTAGATTGTATAATACGTTGACAGTACTGATGAAGTCTAGTACGAGAAACGAAATTTTTGCATTATGCAATGTGAAGGAGCATTGCTGGCTGGAGTTGTTAACTCTTGAGGGCAAGAGCTGCTCTGGTCTCTGCTGGAGACTCCTGGCTCCAACGTAATTTAGATCATCACAAATGCTGTGGCTTGCTACCATCTAAGCAGGTGAATCATTTAGATTTATAAATCTGAGAATTTCTTCCTGAGTGATCTTCCCCAGATGTGTTTAAGGCAGTGTTACAGACCCTTGTTGCAAGAGTACATGATACCAAAACCACTTCCCATAATATCTCTTTCCTACATTCATTTGACTCCAAAGCCAGACTTGTTTCTTAACTAAGTAGCCAATATTTTTAAGAACTAGACTTTATTTCTTGTTTGATCATATGCAGAGAAGAGAATCCTTCAGCTGTGGTGATGTGGTATGTAAACAAGACACTATTACCAGTGTCAAGATAGAGAATTTATAGTTTTCTTGTTTATAGAAAAAATATTGTTCAAGCAGATCCTACACATAACTACTTCTGCAGATAGCAAGTGTGAATTGAAGGCTACTTGCTTGTGAGTCACAGTAGATGAGGTTTCTTTTTGACAAGAAGAAATATTTTAATACATCTGTAGGTACTCAGTTCTTGCCTATAACTAGGCTGCATAATGTGCCTATTTGCAGGTGAACTGTGGCTACAGAGATGAGATTCACATCCTTTTCTGTGGCAGTCCCAGCGTAAACCCACAGAGATAAAGGAAATGAAAGCAAACATGTCATGTTTTTTCCAAGTCCTGCCTAGCATCCCAAGCTTTGTTCCCTCCCTTTTACTTGCTTGTGGAGGGAGTGCCTTTACTTTCTTTCAAGTTGTTCACTTTCTAACAGCCTTTCTGTTGCAAATCAATATTATTGATAGCTCTCTCCTGAGCCTAGTTGCATTAAAAAGTAAGTTTCTATAGAAAGCTTTGGTTTTATGTCCATTGCACAGGTGCTCTGACTGTGGTGTGAACTGCTTGGATGGGTGGGGGACAGTCCCACTGTGTCATTGTGAGCCATAATCTGTTTAATATACTGCTTATTGGTAACCATTATGCAAAAACATCCTGTTAGTTAATGGAAAGGAAAAAAAGATGTCTAAAGGGACACTGCTGTCACTGTGAACTCCTGGTGGTTTTTTTTATACCTGGTTGTGTAGCCGTGTAGCCTTGTGCTACCCCGGCTAGATACTGCAGTGGTTGGCCCTCAGCTGTTACCATATTTTCACACCCAGAACCTGCAGCTTGGATAACCTGTGTCCCTTAAGAGTGCAGGAACTTGAGAGTAAGTCCTTTCATAACCTGCTGAAAATAAGAGGTGGGGGATTACCAGGGTAGAGAAAGCAGCATATGGAAAATCAAGGGCTAGTTTAGGGAAAGGAAGCAACCAGATGATAGTGTAGAGCTCACATTACATACCTATAGGCATAGTCTGCACTGCATTTCTTTAGCATTTTTAATTTCCCTAAGTGACATGCAAAACTGTGTGTGAAAATGCTGCAAGTATCACCCAGAGAGGGAAAAAATGAATTGCTGTGCTGGTGGTGAGATTCAGTGGGAATTCCCTAGCCCAAGTATCAGGCCATCAGGTGTGCATCATGTGCAATACTTGTGCATTATACAATGTAAAGTACTTGCCTGGAATGAACTGCAGTGGTGTCTCGCTGGTGCGTAACACTGCGGTTGGAGATCCTACCCTGAGCGTGCCCTGCTGAAAGAGATCTGGATGTTGGGGAGTGTGCAGTTTACCACTTATAAATTGCTTAGCTTGTTATTGAGGGGAAGAAGCAGAGGTGTAGAGAAAAGAGAAAAGCCTGTTGCTTTTGCCTCTATTAAGTAGTGTTGCTCATTTAATGGATGGGTAACAGGAAAGAGTGTAAGGGGACGCCATTGTTAATGTGAACTCCTGCAGTTTTTATGATACTTGCACCCGCTATAGTTAGAGTGGAGCAGCTGTTTCCATTATGAACTCCTATTTCAGGGGTTTATAACTTGGTTGTAAAAATTTGCTCCAGGCTAAACTGTAACTTACTGGGTCTTAGCCTGGGAGAATTTTCTTAAACAAAACTTCAAAAGAAGAACTCCATCTAGTCATTGTTCTGCAAGCTTGCACAGAAGCCAAATTTTATTGAAAAGCCTTGAGATCTGTTTGTGAAACTATAAGTTGATTACATTTCCCTCTGTCATAGTTTTTAAAAAAAGAAAACAAACCAGTTTGAACTACTTTGCAAAATACGGCTGAAGAATGTAAGTGACCAAGAGAGGGATGCCACGGTGACTCAGCTGATGTCCATTCGGTCTGGTAGCTGTTAGGTTATGAAAGTTTTCCTTTGAAAAGCCAGCAACGTGTTATTGCCGTAGGATGAAAGAATGCTGGATTTGCTTTTACTCATAGGATCTATGAAGGTTTAGTGCCTGTGTGTATTGAACTGTGCCTACATAATACTAACACTGAATTCACACTTTGTAGCATACTGTTTCTGCAAAGGTGTCTTATAATATGTGCTTGGCCATACGTATGTTTAAGTCCCCTGGGCATATAGTTTCTTTTAGAGAGATCTCAGAATGCCATCACCAGTCTGCCCAAATTGTGTTCAATGGCCTTTAACTGCCTTTGAATAATGTGTTGCCAAGCTTTTTTTATAAGGTACAGTCACACTTTACAAGAACACTTTTTATCTATAAAAAGGATTGTCTCTTGGCCCTTCCAGTCTGCTTCCGTGGCAGTAGATATGCATTGGAAACTGGCAAATTTCACCAAAAAGCTCAGCAAAAGTTCCAGTAAGATTATGAAAAACGACTTCTTAATATATTCAATTTTCTGTTTGGCTTGCTAAATTGCAGTTGTAAGACATTAAGAAAATGTGAAATTCCTTCTCACGGGTTTGTATGTGCCATTGTCATCTATTATCAGATTTGCAAAGCTATTTACATACATGAAACTGCAAAACAACTTCCTTCAGTTTCCAGGAGCAGGAACAAATGGTTTAGGCAGATTGTCCAATGTATCTAAAGACATATCTGAATATTTCCTTCATTGGCATCGTCCTTGGGTGACCTGAGGAAAACTTGTGGTGACCTCTGGGGCTCAGCATAGGAAGTATGGCCAATGCTGTATGGGAATATAGGACTGGACCAGAGTTAGGTTTGGTACTTGATATCAGCAGTATACTAAGGTTTGCTCTTGTAACACTTCTGGATCTAAAAACCTGAATTTTAAGTATGATGCCTTGCTCTTCAGATTTTAGATGTTATTCTGAATCAAAACTGCCAAAGTAGGTAAAGATGCTTACATTTGTCCTAATCTTATGAAAATAGGTAGGGAAGAATATAAGAATCCAGGTTTCAATTTGAGCATCTTTGACAGGAATATCTCTGCACTACTCAGAGCCATGTATTCTATTCTTCTGAGGTGCTTTTGCCAAAGAATGAAATTGCCCCATCCTTTGTGAAGTATATATGGCACTCCACAGCTGTCTTGTCATCTTAACTATTCTGTGAGGAGGCAGTCTGTGGGAATGAGTATTGCAGACATTGGTATTTTGCAGTGTCTTGGTGTCTCCCTGTGCTGTTCCTGGTGTGGCGATGAATGCCACCATTGAGCTTTCTCTGTCACTGGCTAGGCTTCTGTAACTCCATCACATTTCAGACTGTAGTATGAGGGATGTTAATATATGGTGTCATTGTTATTTAGAAGTATGCTGAAAGAAAATATGCTGGTTCTGGGCTCTTGACACCTGAGCTAAGAATGTAAAATATATTATGATCATAACCTGTTTAGTCACTAACACAGAAATATCATCCAAACTAAATTTGCCAAAGCAAACAATTTCTTTATCCCAAAGGCCGAGGGTATAAGAAAAGTGTGTGTGGGGAAGTCTGCTTATATGAAGAATGAAGTTAGCTCTTCGTTCTTCTACTCAGAATCCATTTAGAAGGATGCAATCTCAAAATCTAGAGCCTATCGCTGGAGATAAGATGGCATCTCCCTGTCTGGCATTAAAGAGAGTGTAGTTTGAATCTGACTGCTCAACTACAGCTGCACAGGGTAAAGACAATTTCATAGAGGCAGAGCCATGTGGTCCTTCTAGGTCTAAACCAACAGTTCTTTCTGTTGGAAATGAATAAACGAGCAGACCAACACAGGGGTCTAGCATTGAGAACTCCTGTGAAGGTACTACTGCATTTATCAGCAACTTCAGTTTCTCTGTTTAGGTATAACAAATTGCAATATTGCAACGAGTGTCAAAACCCACGTTTTGTCTATTTAAAAAACAGAAAAAAAATAATTTTCTTCAGGGATAAGCAGAAAATAGGCCCTCTCTGAATTAAGGTGTAGTGATATGTATGATAAAGATAGACTGTGCATCAGGAGTCCCTAAAGAACTTTTCTCCCTTTGAACGATTGTTCTGGGCTTTTATTTAATAACTATATTTAAACATAGACTAAAAATTAGGGGTCACCAGTGGATGAGTTGTACCCTGTCCCATAAAGTATATCTCACATGATTAAAATCATGTGGCAGTGACTGCAGTTACGTGGTACACACCAGTCTGCCCTGTGATGAGAAGGGGTTTCAAGGTGTTCACAAGAGCATGTCCTATCCCGTGGACCTTCTTGCTGACAGTAAGCTATGGCCAAATGAATCACCCTGCCAGACAAGGACAAAAAAGAGTTTATTGGTGTTTTCAGCTCAGGTCTTGTAAAAGAAAAGCCCTGGAACCTTATTTGAAAAAAAAATAAAAGGGAATAAATGAGATAGGGAGAGGCAGCAGGATGGACAGCAAGGTCTGATGCAGTTTTCAGTCCTATGAGGCATTTTGAGTGCTCCTGGAGTGCCAGGTCAGGAAAGCTGTGCACGTAGGACTTCCCACAGTTACTCTGACCGTATATACACAGAACAGCTGCTAAGCTTGTAGCATTTGACACTGTCTCACTTTCCTCTGGACACAGGCTCCAGAAGTGTATGTTTTCCCATGATGCCTCTTAACGGTGCTTTCTGTAAGATGTGTCATTGTGTTCTACCCCAGGCCTTACACTTCTGCTCCTCTGATGTTCCTCCTGTCCTCCAGTGTCCCTTGTCCCTTCTTCCAGCCAGACTGCCACCTCCACCACCTCTGTTCTGCACTTGGAGTTCATCTGTTGCTCAAAGCAGTTACTTGAGTTATCTCCACTTCACCCTTTCTCAGGTCCCTGCCACTGGATTCTCCCACCCAGAATCCTGCTTTACTCCCCACTTTTACTGCTCCTCATATGCCCTTTCCTCTTTTGAGTTAGATTTGCTATCTCCGTTGCACTCCACCACAGCTTTCCCCTGTTCCTCCCACAGTGCCTCTCTTTCAATAAGTCTTAACAAGGAGGCAGTGAGCTTTTATCTGCTCCCCCATTAGAAAAACACTGTTCTTTGTAAGGTCAAGAATCTCATGGGTTTCTTACTCGCATTAGCTAAATCTGTGTTACCCACTCTGGCTAATTCTGGGATCAAATACCTCTTATAAAAGAGATCAAGCCAACATCCAGACAAAATTATAGTGTTTTAGCTCTAAATGTAGTATTTCATGTTTAGATGATCGTTTTTACTGCTCAGGTAGGGTACTGTAAAAGCGAACTCAACCCAGTTAATGACCATAAATAATAATGACGGCATTATTCTTTTGTCTTGTCCTTTGCACACGCTAATCTGCTCTGACAGCCAGCTTTGCTCTTTTATTAACTCTCCGTCAGCTGTAATCAGTGATGGTGAAGTCAGGCAGCAAAATTTACATGTGCCAAGTCTCACAATTTGTGTTTTTTTTTTTTTTTTTTTCTTCCTGAACCATTTCAGTCTTCAGTTTTGTGCATCTTTGGGATGGTGGTTGGGAGAAAGCATGGGGGGAAGAGGGTGCAAATATGCTTGACACGTTGACTTATCACACTGAACAGCATTCATAACATCACAGGACAGTGCCGTCTTTGGTTACTTTTCCCCTCCTTCCTGTCTCCTGCCTATTTTCAAGGAGAATAAATATGTAACAGGAATTGAAAGTGTAAGACACATCCTTGATTAAACTTTTTGATTGTTTTTATTTTTTAAAAGTTAGTGTTTGTTTGGAGAGGCGGAGGAAGAGCTTAATGGATCATTTTCTAGCTCTTGTGACAATGCTTCATCCTATTTTAGCGTATGATTTATGCCAGTTACTAATAGATTACCTGGAAGTTGATGATTAAAGTGGAAGTTTCTTTGGAGAAGGGTGATATAACTGAGGTCGAGACCTCCTAGTGACCTCAAATGTAACTATTACCCTTCTAGGTTAGTTGCAATTGGAGATCAAAGTGCTGGTACAGGAAACATATTTGGTCCTGAGGTTGTCAGTTGGGGGCTGTTGTTTGAAAACAAGGTAGATATGGTGGTTGGAAGTGAAATAAGTGTTTCCTTGCAGTTTCTCCCTTGCTCACAGATAAAGACAGGATAAAACACTCAAACTGCATTTCAGGGTGTGGCATTTAAATTATTTTTCATAAGGAATTCTGCATCTCACCTGAGTAAAACTTTGGTTCATAAACAAGTGGGGAAATGATTCAGGCTGGTGGTTGCAACTGGCTCCTTGAATGTGGCAGCAAACTGCTTTTTCTCACTCATTTACAAAGCTGAGAAACTTTGCTTTACCTCTGGGGGTCCTATTGTTGTAGCTTGTGCAGATATACATTGCAGGGAGGGAGAAGGGGCAAGATCTGCAGCACTTGTTATGGATCACAGAACATTTTATGGTTTGTCTTAAAGGGATGTACATGTCGGTCATGTGTCAGTACACCAGTGCTTTGCTCAGATGCAAAGGAGAGGGGAAAAAAAAAAAAAAAAAAAAAAAAAAGCTTATTTTGACTGGCCATTCATGCTGAGTGACTGGTATCTTCTAGGCGTTTTTCACCTAGACTTTCATAAGCCTTAAGGTAAGAACAATAAACACTCCTGGTTGCTGAGTGTGCCTCATTTGCAGCTTGTGTTCATGTGTGCTAATGTTTTTTAATGAAGAGACCTTCAATCTGAGTGCCTCTCGCCTAAGCCAGTGAAAATCATGAGGAACGTCACTCACATTAATAGAACTACCGCTTTGCACCTCTTGTGAGTGGGCAGAGAAGCCAAGCTTCTGTCTCCTACTATGGAAATGGAGCTGTTCTTCCAAGTGTCGGACAAGTTTCACACCATCTTTTGTAGCTTTGCTTTTCATAAGGCCTCCCTTTTTCCTCGTGGTGCTGCTGTTGCCCTGTCGTCCAGCATGCTTGCATGGGGGCAAGGGGCCGCAAGTCAGGAAGAGCTTGTGTTGGCCATGCACAACTGGGTTACACTCCTGCTTGTCCCCTCTTGTTTGTGCTGGCTCTGCAGAGGTGAAGGAAAAGCTATAATGCCTGAGCCACAAAGCAGACCTATGCGATAGTCTTTTTTTTTTTTTTAGTGGAGTTACTTCCCAGAGAATAAACTGCCCTTTGTATCTCAGCACAAATGTGCTACCTGGGTTTTACTGAGATGCTGCTGAGCTGTGTTGCTGCGTGTTTGGGTGATGCAGAGGTGAACTTCCTTGTACCGCTGTTGATCGGTGCTGGTCTCTGACTCTGAGACTGCTGTGTGTGGACACAGGCTCATCTGCATATATGGAGCCCCAAGTGCTTCTGTCTCCAGGCAGAGCCCAGGCCCTTTGAAGCCATGTGTTAGGTCAGGGCTTGAGTTTATGAAGGGCTCTAGCATAATCTTGGCTGAAGACGATGCTGTAAAAATCCCATCCTAATAATGAAAACATGGGTGGCATTTCAGGAACATCTTGAAAGATCTGCTTTAAAATTACTTCCTCTTGGTGTGTTTTACTGAGCTGATCAAGCTGTAAGACAACTTTAAATACGCAAGGGCTAAAGCTTGCTCCACCAGAATGTGTGCGTGCAGTAATGCTAGAGTTTTCAGTGGGACTCTGTTGTCCTCCAAAGGCCATTGCTGGGCTCTATTACAAATATGCTGTGACACAGGTACTACGAAAATAGAAGTGAAAACTCATGATAATGGCCCAGGCAGTCCTGCCAGGGTGTCCTGATCGTGATCGTGTTTTCCTTGGTTTTGACTGAAGTTACTATAAGGGAGACGCTGACTGAAAAGTGAGTTTTTGAACAGCAAATACTTCCAGAAGAGGTGGTCAAAAAGGGTTTAAAAAGAAGTCTGCAAGATTAAAAAAATTCCTATTTTTTTGTGTTTCACTTAGAAGATTTTTCCTATTTTCCAGTCACCTGAGTATCCTGAGTTTTTCCTAACCATTTCTTGAAAACTTTCCTCTATTTTGCTGTGAGTTGATGCAATGCCTCATCAAGAACCAAGGCAAGGTTCTCTTGATTTCCCTTTTATTTAACAAGTGAATGATGAATAAAATAAAATACACAAATGACTGACCACCCAGTTAAAAGAAAAATGTGTTCAGCTTCATTTCAAGTGAACACGACAATTTGTGTTCAGATGTGCTGATGGAAGCAGTTTCTGCCTCCTCCCTTATTGCCAATAGTAGGCAAACTCTGCATATTTTTTTAATGTTGATAAAAGCTAGGGTTGGCATCTTTAGGTATAGTGCAACCTGTCTATGCTGTGGATTCTTCTTCAGGAGATTTTCCAAATTGCTGCAGATGCTCACCTTTAAACTGCTTTTCAAAACTTACCTTCAGAACTGCCCTTCACCACCCCACATAGACCTAACAGAAAATGACACTCGTGGCTCTGTATAAAAAGGCAAACAAAAAGAAAACCAAATTATTTCCAGTAGTAAAACCCTACATCTTAACACAGCTTGCTCTTGTGTAACATAACACTAACTATACCACCATTGTCTCTGACTTATTTATTCCCAACCAGGAAGGCTGAACAATTTCCTTTACAATCTAATATTTCCTTTAAGGCTTTGTGTGGCTAAAATAGTCAAACTGTGCTGTCCACTGTGGGAACAGCTGTATACTTCAGTACTGCTGTGGCAGAGGTTAAGAGCAATTAGTTGTCATTTTTTTTATATTCATGGTTCCCACTTACGAAACGTTCTTCAAAATTAGTTGAATTCAAAGCTTATTTCCATTTGAGGAAAGCTGGGAATTTGACCTAGCTTCAGGAGTCAAGACACAAAATAAAATGAAATATCAGATGTGCAGTAAGATCATACACCCTGCAGAGCTGTGTTTGTAGTCCTGTGTGATGACTTTATTTCAGTCCAGATAGTTACTGCATGATAATATTGGGAGGGGGGGGGGAGGGCAGGCAGGGCAGAAAGCTTTAGATGCTAAACCAGATGCATCTATATTCGGTAGTTTGAGGCTATCATAGCTCACTGCTTCTATTTCGTATGCACACTCAGGTTTGGAGAACCCTATGGACCACTTCCTACTCAGCATTTCTTAGTTGCAAAATGTAACCTGAACTTAGGGCAAGAGGCTTTCTCCCTATCCCTTTGCATGTATCCAAGAGGATTTCAAAGAAGCCCAGGGATTAGCTGACCTCCTCCCTTTATGCGTTACGGCTGGGCATGACAGGGCTAGTAGTGGGGGAGGAGGGTGTAATTCCATTGCGTCCTACTCCATCAGGCAAGTTTGTGGAGGAAAAGTCACTGTCTTGTTTATCTCCTCTCTCAGCACTAAGGGTATGGCAGAATTTGCAGTTACACCTGATGGTATCTGAGGAAAGGCGGAGGAATTTGCTCCTTTGCCAGAGCATGTTTTGCACTTCATTGCACTATTATAAATCACTCTACTCAGCTGTAACTCATGAATGAGTACTGGGGGTAGGGGGGGAGTAGAAAGGGGAGGGTGTGGAGGTTGAGTAGGGTTAACAAAATTTGAAACAGATTTATTGAAAGCTCTTCAAGAGTAAATAAAAAAAGACAGCCCAGCTGCTGCTGTTCTGCAACACAGCAAACTACGAGCAAGAAATCCTAGTAATTAGTTTCATTTGTAGGTGAAAACAGGTCTTTGAGAATGTCTGGTATTAATTATCATTAAGGGTTAGTCATCATTTCCATTTGAAAAACCTATATTTTTTATTTTTAGCTTTATGTGTTGTCAGCTTACATGCAATTAAAGAACCCTCAAAGCAACTGAATCACATGTGTCACCAATACAGCTTTACTGGCTTCAAGACAGCAGCCTCTCCTTGTCCCAGACCCCCAGTGTCCCTGGCTCTATGGGACTTAATTTCAGTGACAGCCTATCAGTTTGCACTAGTAAAAGAGATCAGCTCTCCTTCCAAGCTGTGCGCCTTGCTCATACCCTACAGACGGTCTGGCTGCAGTGGCAGGGCTACTTCAGATGGCTCAGAAAGAGCCAGTAAATCTTAGGTGAGGTATGTGGGTGGAGACTTTAAAAAGCAGAGAGAAATGCTAGGTATCTGTATAGTTTCAGTGGTAAATCTCATATTCCTTTGTGCTCTTTCATACCTCCTTTAATTAGTGTTCTCTCAAAAATGGGCTCACTCCATTTTAAATTAAAATCAAACTCCAGATTTGCTCTTCAGCTTTGCTTGTGGTAGGATAGGTTTCTGTTTGGTTTTATTTTAAATACTGCCTTACATTTTGAATTACAGCTGCTGTGTGTCACAGCACTGTATATCTCATACAAATGATCTTTGCTTACCTTGCATAGGAATTTTAAAGTTCTATTGATTTGTACCGTGTTCATAGGGAAAGGCTGGTTTTACGCCTAGTAGTTGCTTTATGGTGAGCAATAAGGACTGGAAGAGGAAGGATTTGAGCTGGTTTAGTAAATATGTGGGTAGAATCCTACTTCTGTTGAAGTTTTGCCACCAACTTAAACATAGCCAGGCTCTCACACCTTTTAAGTAAATCAACTATTAATACTCTGCTGGCAGATCTTCCTAACCCAGTATAGTACAAGAGGAAGTGTTATCTGGTGTATGTGATGCAATGCTTGGCTCCTGCGTTGTTCAGTGGAGCTTGTCAACAGAAAATATTTTGGTTGGCTGCTTCTAAGACCTGAAGTAATACTATATTACTTTGGCTCATTATGGCATTAGGGTTTTCTTGTGTTTCTTTATAGATTCAGGAGGAAATAAATAGAACAGCTTTGTCAGTAACGTGAAGAAGCAATGTTTCCAAAGGAACTCTACCCTGTCAGGATTCCCCAGCTATGGTGCATTTATACACTTCTCGGTGTGCCAATTACAGCAGCTATGAAGATGGGTGGGCATAAAAGGAAGAATTGTTTTGAAATATTTGCCCACTGGTATAAATAATGACAAAACTAAAAATAGTTCCGTCATTGTGGTCCTTTCTATTATCTAGTTATAGTAAATATTCTTTCATGTGTTTAAAAATATATACATATATGTGGGTCATTTGTGGGTTTTGATTCGTGTGCATCTCTCACTGAGATCAAGTTATCCTGCAGACAGAAACCTTCCATATGTTGTAAGATTTTTTTTTTTGTCCTGAAGGAAAAGCAACAACAAAAGGAAACAAAGAATAAAGCAAGTTATTAGTCTTGAATAGCTTTTATATTATCATTTTAACTCTGATTTACTTACTAGAATAGATTATTGTGGATTATTTCCGTATCAGTTGTTCAAAAAATCTCCACTTGTACATTACTTTTCTCCTTCTCTCTAATTGTGTGGTTTTTAGCTGTTTATGTACTAAAATGTGGGTCAACTGAATACTGGATAGTGGAATCAACACAATACTATTCTACGACATAATCTACACTTTTATCGAGATAAAAATCCTAATGTAAAAAAATCCGTCAGCTGGTATCAAATCACTCCCTGGGAAAAGCCCTCAGTGCTAATTAATGAATCATGAAACTCACAGTTTTAAAGATAATCTTTGACACCTATAGCTATTCATAAGAGCAGCATTTTCATCAGCAGATTCCATCAGAAAGTACTAATTAAAGCTTCCTTTTCCTGCTCTGTGTTTAGAGACAACGTAGGAGGAAAAATGGCTGCTAAAGCTAGGATATTATTCCGATTTTCAGTACAGTCCAATTTGCATAAATTCTAATAAAGCATTATTAAAATCTATTAACACTTGTCTATGGCAATTAACTTAAGTTTGCTATTTTGAATGATTGTATTTCATGCAAACTGAGATAAGGAAGCATGGAGGGCTAGCGAAGGATGCAGTGTAATCCTGGGAAGGATGTGTGAAAGAAATGTTATTCACAAGGCACAAACTTTAGGAAGGAATAAATATCGTCTGCTTTCTAAAAGGCACTGGAAAATTCTTGGCTCTGTGGAGTTGAGATTCAATCATGGCTGCCCTCAGATGTTTGTTTTACTATATATATGATATACAAGACTGGTTGAACATCATGATATTTTTATTATAAAACCTGGAGGGCACTGTCCTCTAGAGAGAATTGAAGATTTTAACTAATATTGATTATTTAGTACAGACTGTAAAGATCATAAGTTAAGATGGGAAAAAAGAAAGCCAAGGAGAGATTCAAAATTTTTTTATAGATTCTTCAAGGTTTCAGGGGAACTGGTAAAAATTCAAGAAACGTTAATTCATAGAACTCCTTTAACAGCTACTGTCTGTATTGGCTTCGTTTACCCAAATTACGGAAGAAACATCATACAAACCCATGGAAAGAGCGAGCATTGGTACCTGGTTTGCCATTCTGGCTTGAAAACCCTGCTTCATCTGTATTTCTACAGTTCAGCTCTTCATGCTCAACTGTGGATGAGTTAGAGCATCTCAAAGCACTTGGGCTAGGGCCCTTGCAGGGTGACTTCCCACCACCCTCTTTTTGACTGCTGCCCCATGCCGGGAAGTGAGGTGAGGGCACATGTGGCTGCTGGTGGTCCCCATGCAGCCCAGCCCTTGGGGCTGTCTCCAGTTGTGTTTGCACTGAGGGCCAGGGAAGGTTCTTTGTGCATCTGACCTGATCTGGGAAACTAGGAAGGCCACTGGTGGCCTGAGTTGAGACTCTTCCCATGCTTTTTCTGCTGCACTTGCCACTGGCACCGCAAACTCAAAGCTGCAGCTGCTCCGCAAACAGACCCTGTGTTTTTGCAGGCTGCTGTTTCTAGGTGGTTAAAGAGTGAGTGTAACTACCAGGCATGCCTCACGTTTAAATTTAATGGGGAGTCCTGCTTCTTTGAGTTTCCTGAGAAGCTTTGGCCCTTTAGCTCCCAACAACATATTTGCTCAAAGTTGTGAAGAAGTTGAAAATGTTAGTCATCCCAAGGGATAGTGTACTTATCCCAGTAATAATTTGCATTTGTAATCTATATTGGACCAACTCACTTGAATTCTGCTTATCAATCAGTTTCTAGGGCTCTTAAAAGAGGATCTTAAAAAAACCAAACTGCAATCAAGAGAAGGCAGGTCCTTTCTTCCATATTTGGAATTCCCGTGTCCAAAATTACATGGTCTTTAGGACGATGAATTGGGACTGTGATAGTAGGAGTCATCCCTGTGTCAGTAATGAATGAGAATGGAAATGTCATGTTATTTGCAAGGAAAGATTCTTAGCTCTCCTCTATTGTTTGTTTTGTGTATTGGTATACCTAGATGTATCGGGCTTTGCTTTGGTTTCTGTGTGCTTGAAGACTTCAACTCCTATTTCCTGTGTTGTGGGGGGGAGGTGGGGGGGAACCAAACCACCCGCCAAAACCCAACAATAAAGACTGTGGAAGTTACGTATTTACTTTGCAATGACCTTCCAGGATTACATCACCCTGCAAGTCAGCTATTTGGCTCTCCCTTGAAGAAATTGTCTGTCTCCATCTCAAATTGTCTGTTAAAACCACATAAAGGCTGGATTTAGTTACCAGAGATAACCTTGGCAATGACTTCCTACCAGTGCTGGTTATGCTTCACTGGAAGCAGAAACTGTGAAGCAGTGAAGAGAGACTACTAGGGCAGGAGGTGGTGCTGGGCTATTAAACTATCTTTCTCGAAGGATAGGATATCCCCATGCCTTTCAGCACATCTAGAACCAAATGTAAAGGTCTTGGCTTTGAAATTTGGCGCTCTCTCTTGCCAGCATCTCATACGCTAATTCACATGCACAGCATAAAATACAATAAATAAGTTTGCTTGTCACTAACCATGGTATTTTTCTTAAAGGCTACAAAGATTTAGACACTTCACTTTTGTGGATCTATTTTCTTAAATGGGAAGGTTTTTCCATAGTGTGGCCTAGGTGGCCATACAAATATCTGGGTAGATGGGCTGTCATTGATTATATAACTTTCAGAAAAATTACTTGTAGGGCATTTTTTTTTTTTTTTAGAAGTTTCTCTAATTTCTTCTCTAATTTCTTCTCTGTAGCCTGCTAAGTTGGAATTATGCAAACAATACCAGCAACATTTTGGAGTCTTCTTCAAAGCATTTTTAAAATAGTTTTCCAATACTATGTGGCAAGAAATGAAATACACAATATTTTTTCTATTGTACCATAGAATACACACAAGTATAATAGAATATAAATGTTTTATAGGCCTTTTTTAAAATGACCTCCTGACGCACTGGGGTTGTGCCTCTTGCAAGCGATGCTATCGCTTCCAACTCTTGCAGGGGGACTGTTTATCTCCCACCATCCAGCATGGGGAGCATGACCATTTTCTCTTTCTATTTCTGTATTCTTTGCGTGACCCAATCTGCCACTGGAGTTGGCAATAACCAAGGGCATGCCAAGAAAGCGGCAGTGGGTCCTCTGCTGCTACTGCCCTGAAGGGAGATGGAACGTGATGTTGTTCTCTGTTTCTCAAGCTTTGCTGTAGCTTGAAGAATTTTTGAGGGGGAATTTAGTTTGGCAAAGTGAGTTCTCCTCTCCTTTGTCTGTACAAGAGTTACCATGCGAAATATGCAGAATATTCTGAGATCTGGAGTGATCTGACTCATCGTACAGCATTAACAGCCCTCTTGTACTCTGTGAATGGCTTTCCTCCGTGCTCTTGAGAAGGAGCGTGCCCTTTACTGTTTCAGAACAAAGCAGTTGGTGGCACCAAAAACAACCTGAGAAAACTTGTTACCAGCACTGTTCTGCTGCAGCCCAGGCACAGAAATAAAAACAAAGTCTCTGTGACAAGTATCAGATTTCTCTATACAAGTTAGGCCTTTTGCTGGCTGTTGAAGGAAAAACATAGAGTTAATAATGTATTTAAAAACTTAAATACCACTGTCTACACAGTCACAAGTGAAGATCTCCATTAAAATCTTTTTTATTTATTCTTCTCTCTAAAATTATTACTGGGTTTTCTTTTTACTTTTCCCTATCTGGCTATTTCTTGCCATCTGTGGTAATCTTGACTGAAGCCTCCTGCGAGACCATTTCTTAGATTGGCAGCATCTTTAAAAGTGCTGAGCAACTTCTTTTTTTTTTTTTTTTTTTCTTTAATGTAATGTCTCTTGTACCTTTCTACAGCTTGCATGCAGCTCTCCAAGTATGTTTTCATGTCTGTCTTTTTTGCTCACCCGTCCAGTTCTTCTGTGACAACTAGCTGCCTCTACAAAATGCTTCTGGGTTTGCTTCATACCACATGAAGTCTAGGCAAACAAATGTTTTCTCTAATGTATTTATGTAGATTATTAAGAAGAAAACAAACCTAGCACAAGAACAAAATTAATCACTGGCTTATTAGTTTGGCATTGTTGCTTGCATACAGAAGTTCGTTATATCAAACATGTTTTTTTATAAGTAAATAAATAAATGACAAGCAGGAGTACCAAGCTTAGCCCAGCATGAGTATTGACAGTGGTTACTGCTGACAGCTTTCTGCTGTTTCCAAACAACATGTTTCATTCCCTTAACTCCATTGTCATAGGGAATAGGACAATACCAAGCTATTCAGCAGAGACACATGCAATAAGGAGTATTCATGGCTTTACTTTTGTCTTGACTTGAAGAGGTTTTGACGAAATTGTGCCAGGAGACTTCAGCCTGGCACCCCCAAGTTAGAGGCTGTGTCCGCAGTAGAAACAAGACTGAACTGCGCTATTTTGGGAGTGCTTGTTCTCAGCCCTCCGATTCGATTTAATTCAAAACCACCAAGCGAATGTGGAGGAGAAAATCTAGTCGTGCCAGTAGTTGCAAGGATGCATCTCTTATTTTTGGCTGGAGCTTCCATTAATGTTAAGTTGGAAATATTCACCAGAAGGGGAGTATGCTATTTTATGTTACCCCATGGTTAATGTAGCTGTGGTAGTAATCCCCTGAACGTAATAGAAGTCATGTGTTGGTGTAGCTGCTTTGGCTCTGCTTGGATGCAGAGGAATAGGACAATAAAATAGAATCCAGAAGACGAACTCACCCTTGCTGCTCACCCGTGCTTGGTGTGAATTAGGTTTTGTTGGGGGGGGGGGTGCGATGTGAAGGGCTTGTATTCTCAGCTACGAGTGAAGTGAGGACACCTTGCCTTCCCAAGTCATATGGGTCCGGTTCTGGTGTAGGTAGCGTAGGCATGCCCACCATTTACCTGAATACAGCAGCGTGGGCAGCTTGCCCCTTCTACATGCTTTCCCACAAGACTCGGCTAAGTTAAAAGATAGTAACTTTGAATCTCTTAAAAGAGACCGTTCCGCAAAGTGAAAGTATTCTGGTATCTCTCCAAGCTGTCATGTTTGTCTTCATCTGCCTCGCTTGCTCCGTAGCCCATATCACTGGAAGCTTTCTGATGTTAGCAGCAGCCAGTCTGGTTTGTCTTGGCAAAACTTGCTACTTCTTTTTTTTTTTTTTTTTTTTTTTTTTTTTTTTTAAAGAACTTTATTCTTTTTTTCTTTCCCTNCTTTTTTAAGAGCACTTTAATCCTTGCATCTTCCAAGAATTACTTTCTTTGGGTTTTTTTGTTTGTTTGTTATTTCACTCCTACCAGACAAACTAAACCCTTTTGCTTTCACTGGAATTTAAAAGCTGTTTTAAATTACAGGGCTTCATATGAACTTAGAGAGAGAGATAGTAGTGTGACAAGGGAAATTCAGTCTGTCTTCAGTCAATTTATTTTTACCTGGGAGGTCAGGCACGTTGGCTACAACTTGGATACTGTGGTTTCACTAGAGCAGAAAACTTTGTTTTCCTCAGTTTATGGCACATCACACCGATGAATAAAACCACGTGCACACATATAGGTGCTTCCTACTTATTTAGCAACTTACAAATAAAAGCAGAGGGGGGAAAAAAAATCAAAAAAAGCACTGCTTTTGCTGGCATAATATTGAATAGATTTCTGACTTAAAATGCCTGTTGAAACCTATCTGATGAAATAAGTTTTTTCTGCCCTTCACCTTTGTATTTTTTCTTCACTTTAAGAAAGATGGATTACTTCCCTCCATTTATTCTCTCATTTGACCAGCTCCAAAGAAGTCAACTTTTTTATGATGACTCTCTTGTTTTTAATGGCAACATAGCACTTAATCTGAATAAAACGGTAATCATGATAACCTGATAACCAAACAGGTGAAACCAGACAAGGAAAAACAGGGCAGTGTCTGGACAACGCATAAGCCCATGCCAAATATCGCATAGAATTATAGAATTATAGAATCATTAAGATTGGAAAAGACCTCTAAGATCATCAAGTCCAACCATCAACCCAACACCACCATGACTCCTAAACCACATCCTGCAGTGCCACGTCTACACGTTTTTTGAACACCTCCAGGGATGGTGACTCCACCACCTCTCTGGGCAGCCTGTTCCGATGCTTGACCACTCTTTCAGTAAAGAAATTCTTCCTGATGTCCAATCTAAACCTCCTCTGATGCAACTTGAGGCCATTTCCTCTTGTCCTATCGCTGGTTACTTGGGAGAAGAGACCAACACCCACCTCGCTACAACCTCCTTTCAGGTAGTTGTAGAGAGCGATAAGGTGTCCCCTCAGCCTCCTCTTCTCCAGCTGCATATCAAGCGTGTTGAGGAAAGCATTGCACCAGGTGGACTGCGAGACCTGTGTCCTGCGTACGCTGTTGCTGGGTGCAGCACAAGGAATGGGTCTTTATCCCTTTCACTGTCGCACAGAGTACGCATCAGTGCTGCCCTCTCATCATACCCGTGCTTGGAAAGGACCTTGCAGTTGTTAGTTACTGCGTGGTGTTTCAGGAGCATGAATAATTTCCTATATAGATTGTGCAGAGGCAACCCAAAGAGATTGCTGATGAGTGCTTTTAAAGAATGGATAATTATAAAACATAATATTGAATAATTAAAAGTCAAGCCTGGCCCTTTGCAAAACATTTCAAAATGTTATTCACAAATAAGTTTATACTAAAGGACTTAACCTTGCTGTTCTATCTGGTATATATTATGGAGGTAGTTTCAAAAGTGATGTTCTTTGGTGTATGTGTGATATTTGAGATATATGCCTTGCACTAAAGATATGAACAGCTCTTTTTTGGAACCACTGACATGAACACCATTGGTTTGAAATCCCTTAGATTAGACCTTGAGATGCTAAAATTACATAGAAAGATGCACCAGTTTCACATGGAAATACCAGCACCCCAACAGTACGTTAGCAGAGAGTGTGGCTGGCATCTGGATTTGGGGTCTCGCTGGGAACTATTCTCTAGGGCGCCTTGGCTTGCCAAGAGCCAAAGTTATGGATGGATTTTGCTGGGACTTAAACATCCTTCTGTGCAATTTTCTTTCAAACAGTTTTGTGAGGACTTGTAAAGATAATAAGCAACATTTTTTTAACTTTTAGTATTGTGTTGAACAAATAAAATATTTTAAATTATTTTATGTATAAAGTTAAAAAAAAAAAGTGTAGGTAAAATGATTTTAAAATCAGCTTTTAGACCAGTCAAGAAAATTTTCAGTTCAGTGCCTGAATGAAACAGAGCTTACAGCTGAAGTGACGGAGGGACAGGGTGCCACGATACTTCACTTTTTTTTTTTTTTTATGGTGCATTAATAAGATGATTTAAAAAAGAAGAGGGGCAAGAGCTAGAGCAGCCTGGAGGGATTAAAAGTCTTCTGATTTGTGCTAGGACTCAGACTCATGTGCCCAAGCAGCAGCTATGCAGACCACCAAACAGAACATAGCCACTACTGATGTGAGTGGTTGCCTTAAGCCACAGCTTTTCCTGAAGGGGAAAAAGAAAAAAAAAAAAGAAAAGAAAAAAAACCCAAAACCTTTTATCTTAATGTAAATCTTTTCCACAGCATAGAACTAATACCTTTTATTGCTACTGTTGTTTAAATATTAGCTTTTGTAGTGTACTTGCCAGAAGCAGCACTCACTGTATTTTGTTAAAAATAGCTGAAGTTTACCTCTGTAATTTGTAGATCAGATTTGTAGATCTTCTGGCAACTGTGAGAATGCCACTATGCATGGCATACAAAGGTGTAACCACTGGCCATTGTTATTGCGTTGAGACACTATGTGAGGTGTCTGTATCTACACACATGTGTATACATGTACATACTTCCATGTTTATAAACAAAGCATTTCCAGAGTGATATTTTATTCATTAAAGTTAACTCTGATGCATAGGTCCTCTGAAGCTGAATAACAGGAAAATATTTGAAGGAAGACAACTTCCATACCTGTTGGTCTTCTGCTGGTTGTAATGCTCTAGATTCATACAGAAGCAGGATGTAACTCTAAGACCTGGAAGAGGACTTGAAGAGACTCGGCAGTATTTGTGGGATTACAGTGTGTGTATGGGATGACCTCCCAGCTCACCATGCATCTAGTCAGGGAAGAGGATAAAAAAACCCCCTAATTTAAATCTATTTACAGTGTGAATTTAGAAGTTTGAATCCAGAGGAGCTGCAATGTTGAGGTTGGTTGGGTTTTTTTTTTTTTTTTAAAATTACTGATTTCAAGGAAAGGTATTCTTTTTCCTTTCTTTCCTTAAGTGATGTCTGCAAGAAAGTATCCTGTTACAATTTCTTCTCCCCCCTCATTTTTTGTATTAGTTCCTCCCCAACATGCGTGCCTTTTGTGGCTGTTTTCTTCTGAAACAGAAGCTCCTGTTGACTTCTGTAAGGTCAGGGTTTCCTTGTGGTCTGTGAGCGGTATGGTGTGAACCCTCAATGCTTTGGCTTGCATGTTGAGGTTGGCAGAGAAGTCCTACCTTGCAGAGACGGTACAGAAGGGAAACATTGTGGTGTTGCTCTCTGTCTGGAATAATTGCTCTTTTATGAAGCTGTGCGAGGCAACTGTGTCAACCAAGGGCTGTTTAAGCCCTTTCCAGAAGACAGAGCTGCGGGACCGAGGGGAGCAGGGTACTTTGTGGAAGGCCACGGCTCACGGCGGCTCTCGCTGCTGTGCCGTGACACTTCAACAAGCGGCAGGACTGGCAGAGCCTGGTTTCTTTTGGTGTTGTGACTCATGCTGGATCCTTTGGAGTCCAAGGGTGAGCTGGGATTGCAAGCTTTTTCTGCTTGGGTACTGTAATTAGGTCTCCCTCCCCTCAGACCAGGTGCCCATTTTCCTGATGACTGGCAGGAACTTGGTGTTGTCAAGGTGTCTGACCTTCTGCCAGCTGTGATCAAAGTCAGGCAGATGCTCAAAAGTTGCTGGGAGATATATGGATGGGTACAAGCATGCATGCACTCAGTGTGATCGCATTAGCCTTGTCTCCTTAAGAAACAGATGAAAGCTATATAATTTAATGGTTGGATACGAGTTCTGTGAGTGGTAATGAGAACAATGCTGCCTTCACCACACCACACAAAGTGCTGGCTTCTGAGGGCCTCTTTGAAGAGTCGGGGACAGGCACAGCGCTGCAGTGGCGAGACGTCTGCAGTGTGAATAAACACATGTTTGGGCATTGCTTAAGTGATGCTGACATTTGTCTCTACCTACTTTCTATTCAAGCATCTGGTTGGAATAAGCTCCGTGGGGGAGAGGTTACCTATGGTCCTCGAGCTGATGGAGACAGAGGCTGAGCCCATTTTGAGACATATCCATGTCCTCAATGGCAAGCTGTGGTCCCAGATGTGTGTTTTACATGGTCACTTGGAGTTTTCCCTTTCCGTTTCTCAGCCGTTGCGCAGATTTCCCAAGAACCAGTTTCCAAGGGCTGTAGTAGCTGATGCAAGAGCTCTGAAAAGTTGCAAGGACTAGTGACTGAAAATGCAGTTTTTGGCTGTTAAGCGGAGCAGCTGCTGTGGCAGGGTGGGTAGTGCAAGTGGGCAGGCTTGACTCTGCCTAGGTGTCCTCCTACAAATTGTATTCTGGAAATGAGGAAGCTGTGTCCCATGATTAAAAATAATGTTGTCATATACTTTTTCAGAGTGAAGCCAGCATGGCAATATAGGGGAAGTTAAAAATTTGGTCAGGAAGAAGAAAGGAGATTTTCGATTCTGTTTCAAACCAGCTGCCTTAAGCCATAGATATCACCAGAAGGGCACATACTTTTGACTAGCTGGCTTCTCTACCAGAACTCAGAGTGAAACTGGAGTTCAGGTGTGTCATAGGTATAAAAGCTAATTTTACTTTAGGGTGAATAAGAGCTAGTTTTCTAGCTAGGAACTTTGGGCCGATTATAGCACGCTTCTAACAAATGTGTGCTGGTTTTCTGCTGCAATATGGTTGAGAAACTGATGGTTTTGGTGATACACACAGGCACAGTATTCTGTGTTGCTATCTTGAGCTGTGGGAACCCATTTTGATCTTTAATTACAGACTATTGGCTGAATATTGTAAAAGGTCTATATTGTGTAGATATAGAAGACCTTACTGCATTACATGCAAGAGGAGGGAGTTTAAACTGTGGGGTACTTTTCCTCTGGCTTTCACTTGCTTCATCATATAAACCCAAGTTTTCTCTTAAATGAGTAACTACAATAATGTCTACATAGTACTGTTTTTATTACTATTTAGAGGTAAGAGTTTCACAGAAATCATGTGCCCCTCTACCCCAATGCCCAAATCAAGATATGGGCTATGCTCTGCCTGCATTTCTGCTTTATCCGTGTGGGTTTCCACCTTAGGCATACACCTGTCATCCGGCTGCCTGGAGTCCCATCCTGCCGTGGATCCTGGCTGCAGCTGGGCATCTCCCTACAACAGGGGACTGGCAAATGTGTCTGGGTCCCGTTGGACATGTGCTATAGTATTATATATGGTTCCATCACTGGGTTGCTTTCTATAACTTCAGGATCGTTCTCATATCTGCGAGATTAATGTTCAGTGGACAGAAAGGATTTTGACAATTACACCTGGACCTTTCGGGAAATATCATTTTTATTTGATGTTATCATCGTTTTGGCATTTGCAGTTCTTTGAGCAACAGTGAGCTAAGAGGCTGCAGTAGGGTACTCAGAGCCTCAGATCTGGTTAAGGTAATAGTTAATGGCTATTGCAGATTTACTTTGCTCTTGAGCCAAGAAGGGATGAATGCTGGCAGCCAAATTTGAAAGCTCGTCACAACCACATGAGATGGAAAAGCAGTCTCTGTGACATATTGATAGCTGCAGATGACAGAAGTGATATTTATTGCCATGGACAGTAAAATTTATATATATTAAAAAAATCCAAACTTTGGAGAACGATGGGAAGTACTGACAGGAAACGCCTTAAAACAAATTTCTGCAAGTAAAAGTGGCTGGAGGAATCGGCTTCAGTGAAAATGTTTTATTTGTTCTGATCTGGGGGCCAAATGATAGAGTACCAGAAAAGTGAATTTCTGAAATACCATTTCCCTTCACCCGGTAAAAGTCACCTCAACTCCGGTATATAATGTAAACATTCTTTCCCCCATAGCTTTGTAATTAGAAATATTGATGCCTTTTCAGAGAAGAGAACTATTTAACTGAAAGCTTTACTCCAGGTAAAGCATACTGGAATGTCTTAAAATGTCTGGGTAAATGTTGCCCTGTTCTCTTGAGCCAGTAAAATACTGTTGGTTGAATATTTAATTTGTATAGTGTTCACCTCTTTCTCTCCAATATGAATTTTAGTATTTAGGAAGCCTAGCCAGGTATTAAGTGGAACATTAGTTTTATACAGCAGAAGATTTAAATTGCTGCAGGTTTTTGTTTAAATTATAGCTTCCCCTTTGTTTTTTCCAGCCTAGCTATTGCTCTCTCATGATGCTGCCTGAATTACTGGGAAGCAAAACTGAATTCTAAATAAGAAAAACAAGGCAGACCGCTTTGATAGGCAAAACTGGGTAAACTGCTAAACATAATAGATACTACAGCTTAGAAATTTTGGGAAACAGGAATGGAAAAGGTTGGAGTTCTTTTCATCTGTAACAGAAACATAAGTCCAGAGTTGTGCAATTCTATTTAAAAAGTCGTATAATCTGCTCATTCCTGTACTGCAATCACCCCCCTGAACATCGATGCATGTATTTTGTCTTGGCTCTGTCAGGGAGAGGTAAAGAAGTGTTTGGTTCTGGTTTTTCTTTCTTTTGGTATAGCAGGCGGGGAAGCTGCAGAGATGTGAGTTTTAACCAACTAAACTGGCACCAAGTTAAAAATTCAGTTCAAAACTGCTTTATATAGAAAACTTGCTTTTGAACTGAATCTTAGCCAAATTACTTTCTGTAGAAGTCTTTTGACATATCAAATAAGGAGGAAAATTAAGGAAAAGCCAGTATTTTCAGCAGAAGTCGATAATTTTAAAATATTATCAAGGTGGACACGAGATCATTTTCTGCCAGGCTGTAGTGGAGCATCTTGAGGAAGGCTGGCGGGGGTGAGTGGTGCGGGGAGCAGAGTGCGGTGTTTTGGGGCCCCAGCCAGGCACTGTGGACAGGATGGTGGTGGCCAAGCCTTGCCAGCAGCCTGAGTGACCATGGGTCAGTGCAGCACATGAGACAAGGAAATGATTTTACATATGTATATAAATCATATATTAAAAATACATATATCTATTTAAAATTTGGCTGAATTTTTTGGAATACTAAAATAAAAAGAAAGGCAACTGTAATGGCCAGAAGTTCCAATTAAAAAAAAAAATTAATGAAAGAGTAGTCAGGCTAGTTGGGGAGGGGTGGAGGGGGGAAAAGGGAGAGCTGGGATTCCTTGCCTTATTTTGCAAACTTCACTGTGGTAGGTAGATGTTATAAGCACCAAACTCTCAGCTGCTTGTGTGAACTTGCAGGGTATGACCCTAGCCGAGCTGAAGGAAGCAGCAGAGCTCCTGTTGACTGGGGCAGGGCCAGACTCTGCTCCAAACCTGTGTTTTTTCCATCACTAGTCACAGCAACTCCCGGGGGCTCCACCACCAACTGCTGCGGGCTCGGGTCTGGCTCCCTCACGGCTTTGGAGAGGCAGGGCATGTGCAAGGCAGGAAGAGGTGGCAGGGCTGCATACCTGCAAGATTTGAAGGCACAGAAAGTGCTATATGTCACGGTCATTTATGCTGCTGTGCACTTAGCACTGAAAGTTTTATAGAAAGGCAAAATATACAATTCAATTACAACTGCTGCAATGCAATCCAAGTTGATCTAGTTTCTCCCACATGAGCTGACCACAATTTTAAGCTTGGCATAGATTGAAAGCTTGAGGAATGTATTTCCAGTAATTGCCAGGCCACTTCATTGTTTCTGTGTATACATAAACACTAGGCTGTGATCATAGTGGTCATGCTTGAACTGCTATCTGAAATTCACTTGTGCTATAGGGATTGACTAATCTGGTTCATACTGACAGCAGTTTCCATTTACTGTATTAGCTCCCTTTGACTGTTAGTGCCATGTGACTCCAGCTAGACTCAGAAAACAAAAACTGTTAAAAAGTACTAGGCACATGAATCACACAGCAGAAAACCCATGTGTCATCGCAGGATCCATGATTTGTCAGCTCAGAAAATCAGGCTGGGTTGCAGAAGATCCATTTATAAGATGCCAAGAGTACCAAGCACCTAGTGAGGAACAACAGGCAGTCATTTAGTTTTTAATCATATGGGAGGGGAATAGCAAAGAGTTGGTCTTTTGCAGTCTCAAGACATGCTCTTACTTGGCCTGCATAAGCGTCTCCCTCAGTTTTTGTTTCTCTGAATGCCACGCTGTGTGTACGAAAGTTAATTCCCAAAAGCTACGTCCTTTTGTTCCCAGGCAAAGTCCCCTGTGAAGTCGGCAGGTTTGGGCTTTTTTCCTCTTTCTCTCAGCTTCAATCTATGCAGCTGTTACGACTTCTTTAGTGCTGGGCAAACTAAAGCTCCAAGTTAAAACTGGGCGCAATTCTTTATTCCTTCCTAGCAAATCTATTTCTTTTAAGCTTTTCTCAGGATATTGATTGCTGGTAATTTAATGTGTCTCAACTGTGAAAAGCTGTTATGACAGTTTCACACGCTATTGCAGTTTTTTATTTCCCCATTCACAGACAAAAATGGAAGATTTTCCTTGCTGGAAACTGTAATGTATAATTCAGCTAGCATCACCCCTCTCAGTAGCCAGATGCTGTAACTTCCAGCAGTTGGACCATTATTTTAAAATAGCCTAGTCTGTAATTATTTGACCTGCTCTTTTGTTACACTTCTATAAAACAATTAGCCCATTTAAATGAATCCTTAGGTAGCCGAGCCAAAACTCAGCAAAGGATGTTATTAGCTATTTTGAATTCTGCACAAAAAATTAAGCCCTGTGCTTAGGTACGAAGTGGAGGAATGCTTGGGATCCTCAGCATCCCTGCCAGTCACGCCACAGGACGACTTCTGTGAGCTAAGGTCTGTACGTAATGCGGGTAGAAATAGTGTGACCCTATTTCATACCCTTCTGCTCACCCCTGACACCAGTCCTGTCCTTGTCAGCCTTCACTTTGCTAAGGAAAGCAAAACTATCAGTCCTCTTGCTGTCTGCTGCTGCTTCTCCATTCTGGGTTGAAGCTCACCCTGCTGGGGAAGATGGTTTTTCAGGCAAGGTCTCCATACTGCTGTGCAGAATGAGATGAAGACCACTGTAAGTCTGTAGTCAATACCCACTGCTTTTCCCTGGCTCCCGTTGTAAAACAACAGCCTCTTTCTGCTGCCAGCCAGTGTGACTCAAGAAGTAGAAATACCTGACATGGAGATTAAAACTTAAGTGCTCTAATTAGAGGATGGCAAGGAAGTTATAGAAGGAAAAGAAGATCTTATTTGTATTTGATTTACCTTAAAAAGTCTCTACTGCATTATGTACACTGTTGAAATAACATTTTTCAGATTGCAAAGCCAAGTGCACCTGACTTCAGAAATGTCCCATTTATAGTTACCCATGCAACCTTCGCTCAATGCTGGTGAGGGAAGCTCTCCCATATGCTGCGATTTTTGTCAGCAGTGTCCCCAGCCTGCCTCCTGATGAGTCCCTGCTTCCCGTCCTCACTAGCACTGACTCACCTCCCCCAGTGCTCAGCCAGCAGCGGCTCAAGGCTTTGCCTGTGTCAGTGCTTGACTGCTCTACTGGTTTGAATGCGAGGAACAAACTGACTGACAAATCGCAGGTTGGGTGAAATGAAAAGTTCCCAAATCATTTGTTGCTCTGGTTTATTAATAGCAAACCTATTTTGTCTTTTCTGTAGATCAGGGGAACTGGATACCGTGATGTTACAGTAGATAACCTTTGTCTGTCTTCAAAAAGGTGTATGTGAGGCCCAATGCAGATGCCACTTCAGTCCATGAGATTTTTCCATATTGCCTTTTGTGAGGAGACTAGCGCTGCTTTCCTTCTGCTGGCTTTTGGCTCAAGTACTGTAGGGAAAAGTGAAAGATTAGGATGTGCCACCCAAAGCAAAGTGTGATTTATTCTCTAGTTAGTTGATATTGATGTGAAATTATCAAGTCCATTGTTTGTGAAAGCCAAAACCTGGCATGGTTTTAGTCCAGCTAAATTCAGATATACGGTTCCACAGAAACACAACAAAGCACTGCAGTGATAGTTACAGACATCCAGAATAAAGGAGAATTTATGGGTGTGGGGCTTTTTTCAATGGCAAACAAGGGACAGTTTGAAAGAAAAGGGAAGAGGGAAGACCTTAAAAAAACAGAAAGAAAAGATCCACCATTCCATATGCAGAGAAAACAATTTCCATGCCTCTTATCAAAAATGTGTTAAATCAGCTAACATTGATATAACTTCAAGCAATTAGGAGCACGCTAATAATGATATGAGTCTTCAGCTGTAAATAATTACACTGCCTCAAGGCTATGCTTTAATTCTTGGCTTGCTGTATCTATAAACAATAATCAAACTGCAAAGCAAGTTGTGTTGTTTTTGTTCACAATTTGTGAAATGATTTCTGTACCCTACAGTGATGCTGATGGCTATTTTGACCTTCAGGAACTCCGGCCTGTGAGGCTAAGAGCTAATGTGTAGTTCCATCGATCTGAGTTACAGGCACACAGCAGGTTACTGTGCCTGTTCTTCACAAGTACAAAAGCTGCTATCGTCAATCAGTGTGTGTTGTGAAAAGGGGGCTTGCTGCTGAGACTCAATAAATAGGGACATTAGGAGGAAATGTTATAATTGCTGCTACCCACATCTTGTTAATGAGTAATGTACAGTTAGACTCCATGCAATTGCAGCTAAACTGTTTATACAATTTATTCTTATGTTGCAACTAACATTTAACATAATGAAGTATCATAATTGCAGCCATTAAAGTCAAGATTAAGATTTGTTTAATTAGAATTAAGAAAATGTAGAATAGACTTTGAAAATGTAGGGTTTACTGGGTAGAATCTGTAGCATGTAGGGAAATTCAGAGAATGGGTATTAAAGAGCTTTGTTTGTAGAAAAACCATGCTGATGGGGCATGATTCTTCTGTCGCTTACCCCTGCTTTTGGAGCAGCTCTGTTACAAAATAAACAATGCACTGATGCAGGTGTGAAAATGAAAACACAGCCTGGCCTCAAGTTCTGACTCTGATTTTAAAATCCTCTGATCAAATGTAAAATTATATTTACTTAGAAGGCAATGTGTACGCTTGGCTTCCTATTTCAGTGTTAAGTCACATCTTCCAAATACAAAGCCTCTGTTTTCTCCCTGATACAAACCTGAAATAAGTTTGCCATTAGTGGGGAATTAGGAAGGGAATGACTCCTTAGACATGATGCAGAATTGGCGTGTATATACAGTGTTTTAGGAATAAAGTAAGTAATTGTTCTCAACTGTCTTAAAACACTCTACAAATACACAGACCGATTCAGGCAAGCACTCGTATTTGGGGGGAAGTATGTGGAAAACTGAGACTAGACCCCTGAAGTAGAAACTGTGCGAGATACTTGTATAAAATTGCAAGCAACTTTTTGGAACTGTAACAACATTCAGAGATGGCAGAAATATCTTAAGGCTTATAAATAGAATAAAATCCCACATCAGACTTCTGATGGAGCAGAGTAGACAATACACTGAAAAAGTCATGTTGTTTTTGACACAGCTCAATTAGCTGGGATGGGCAGTTGGGTGCGATGTCTCTCTCCCAGGGCTGGTATGTCCACAGCAAACACCACCGCCACCATCAGTAACCTCACCTCTATTTAGAGAAAAGTGTTTTCCCATGTAACAATGCAAATAATGTTGTGGTTTTGGTTTAGCTGAGAAGTAAATATCAATAATAGAACCTGTGTTTTGAGAAAAGCAGAACAATTTTAAAACTTTCTTGGCAAAAATTTTGTTTTATTTTCACATTGTGATTTTTTTTTTTTCTCCCCCTCCCCTGTTTTGGGGTGGAGGGGCCTGAATGTCTGACCAAATTTGGCATGGGCTGGTTAATTTGGCATGGAATGGTTAATGGTTTTGTTTTGGGATGTTGCGAATGCTCTTGTGAATAGACTTTTGTACAGGTCATAATTGGCCAAGATATGATGCTTAGGAATAACTTTTTTTTTTTTTTTCCATTTCATCGGTTCTAGAAGCTTTTAAGAAAATATACCTTTGTGTTACTTTCAGGCTGGATTTTCAACTGACTGAGTAACTGTATTGCTGTAAAGATTTTGATAATGGCATATTAAGGAACTCACGGGCTGTAAATGCTGTAGTCAAACGTGATAATTTATGCAGAGAATAATTATAGATGACAAACAGAAACAAAGGCCAATTAGGACGATTACTGTTGTAGTGTCATATTAAATGAAGTTTTTACCATTCTTGCTTTCTCTGGAATAAATCACAACATAAACCTGTTGGTCAACATTTTGAAAAAAATGAACTGAACAGCTGTGAATACTGGTATGATGCTGAAGGTTACTGACAAAGTCAGTGCTGGTTATCTAAGATTTAGAAGCCCATTGATCCCCTTTAGAAGGATCTCTATAAATATGGAATAAAATTGGCATTGATTTCCTTTTTGGGGGGAGGGAACACACGTGCTTTAAGATAAGACCTATATTCAAGTGTATTTGATTAGCTTGCAAGACATAGTGAGCTGTGCAGTTGTGTGTGTATTCTTGGCTTTCTTTCAATATACACAAAATAGGAACTCTGATAGCATTTTTAAAGGCTGCCTTTCTAAAATAAGTTGAAACAAAGCTGAAGCATGATAGTCTTGTTCTCGCATACAGTGCATGCACAGGTAACATGACTAGCTGCTGGAATGATTTGTTTTTGAAAGCTAAGGACCATTTATAGTTCCGTTGCCTGAATTCTTGGAGGCAGACCAAAATGCCTCCATGGTTCTTTACAGATCATTTTCACCTCGCAATTTATTTCCACTTACGTTTCCTGTCTGGAAGGCCCGATTCGGAACTGGCTTTGAAAACAACCCACCCTCTCCCCATTGTCCGTTAGTTAGCCTGACCTCCCCTTTCTACTCCAAAATCCTAATTCATGTATTTGGGGGAGCTCATGGCCCAGGCTATCAGATGCACTGCCCTCTCTTAACCTCCTCGTGGCTGTCTTGCAAATAGCCAGTAGGAAGCCTAAAGCTTAGGGTTACCTGAAAGGGGACTGGAAAGTGCCGTCTGAGTTACCAAATGAGACCTCAATAATCACAGACAGCTTGTGACTAATGCAGAGAAGCATGCCTTTTCCAAGTGCCTGTAAGCATAGAGTCCTGAGATGCTGTGCCATACCCATCTTGAAAGCTATAAAGACCGGTCAGATGCACTATTATGGGGAGCTTCTCATCAGTGTCTTGGTCCCTGCAATAGGAGGGGATTTTCTAAGGTAGGTTATCCTGGTGGTTGTAGGCAAGGACAAAAAATACCCCACCAGTCATCAAAGAATGGACTCGAGGGAATTTCTTACCTGACTCTAAACTTGGTGATTACGTTAGTCCTGTGTGAGCAGGACATGCCAGGCTGTCACCCTGGAGGTTTTAATAGCACTAGGAGCGCCAGTCCACCTTGTACCCAGCTGTGAAGTATCTTTTCTTCCTCCTTCCTGGAAATCAAGCTAGGAATGAGAGAGAGGAGGGGGAATAAAAACTGTCTTTGCCCTCTCATTTATTTGCAGCTGACAACTGATAATTAGACTCTAGCGTGATCAAAATTCCTTATTTTAAAAAAATAAAAATGTTAGGGAGCTTAAGGCAGGTATTGTAGAGGTGAAGTAGACACTTTAAATGATATTTTTCATAAATCAAAATGTATTTGGCATCTATGTTCCTGCCCTTCAGAGAGAACCCTTGCCTAGGTAGAACAGATTTGTTGTCTTTTACTTAGCAGAGGCCTTACCAGGATTTATTTTACTACTTAGTCCCATTGGATGTGTTTCTGTGGGTTAAAAAAACACGAAAATAATAAGCCCGATGCAAATTGCATATCTATTAAAGCTATCGTGCCCGAGTAGGTAGCACAAAGGGTTTCCAGCCGGGTGCCACCCCATTGAGCTGTGTTGCAGTTCCCTTTGTCCGTGGCGCCTGGGATGCCGGTGTCCTCAGCTGACTCCAGCTGAAACGGGCAAAACCAGCTCTTGGCAGGTCTTCACATCCCACTGCAGGGCTATGCCCTGAGCCAAAAGGGGATGCTCAAAAATGAACTAACCCACACTGCCTCCTCTTCAGCCAGACCTCTGTTGGCACCCTCTGAAATTAGGGTGTGTGACCCCTGTCACACCCTGTGAAATTATTCCTGTCTTTTATATGTCATTAAAAAGGACGTTTTCCTCTTGCTAAACTTAGCTGGCTGGTAAAAGAAAATAATAGTGCAAAAATAATATTTATCTTTTTGCAGCAGGAGGGAAAAACTAAACAGTAAGTCTCTTTAACCAGGAGTCCACTGATAACAACTGCAGAGAAGCAATTTTAGTACTTCCCAATGATTGCAGGTTTATAGTTCCATAATTATTTAATGTTCATTAGACATATCTATTTAAGTATGGTTCTTCTGATGCAAGATCTCTTGCTAAGTTAATTTGGAGTGACTCTCTGCCAAATCAATATCAATCTTCTGGCAAATATTATTAAATATTTGTTTGGTACCTATTTACAAGTAGGAAAATAATTTTGCTGCCAAGGGATTGTAAATGTGTGAAAAGACCCTCTGACAGCTTACTTCACTCACTGTCTACAAGCCGGCGTCTGCATGCCAAAGTTGGAAGACTAAGATGAAGAACATAATTAAGGAAACATATGAAGGCTAGCGCAGGGTTTGAGATTAATTAGCTGCGCGTCAATAATCTCATCAATATCCGATTAACAAATGACACATTGTCCAATGAAACATATTGATTCATTCACACTCCACACTGTTAATAAATTGAAGCTGCTTTGCTAAATGAGAAAGCTGACAAAATAATAGCTTCCTAATACTTCTCCAGTATTGTGATAAAAACATAAAATTAGCCCAAAGTATACTTAATTTAGCAGCACTGTCACTGCACTTATGAAGCTTGTTAGCACAATAGCGTGGAAGACTTTTTTTTTTTAATAGACTAATTGTTGGAATGGATACATTAGTTTTGTATGCATCTATGTATTAAAAATGGAAATGTTATCCGTTTGGAATGGGGTTCTTAAGTGAATGCATTTTTGCAGAAATGACACAAACCTTTTGTGTAATGTTGGGACTGAAGTTTTAATGGGCATTTTTTGTTAAATATGGTAAAATATTAGTGTCTAAGACAAGTGTCTAAGTGTCCAAAATACAAATTTTGTTTGACAGTGGGGTTTTTTCTATTCATTTAAGTAGAAGTGGTATCCATATTTTGCCTTGTGAAGACCAGATTAAAAATTTGTTATTTTGATGAGGAAAATTCAGAAAAGTTGATGAAGAAAGGAGATGTGGAAGTAAAGGGGTCCTGCTTTCCCTCCTGTGCATTGAGACACCCTGTCTGCTCCTATGAAAGCAGTTCTTCATAAAAATGTGAAAAATGTCCGCAGAAAAAATGTGTGCTATATACCTGTCTTATTAAACTCTTCAAAAGTATTCAAAATTATGGAAAACTCCAGCAGCATAAAACACTAATAGTGTGGTTTTGCTATGTGAATAATACTACCTCGTTGGTTTCTTATGGTATTTGAAAGAATACCATAACAGGGCTCCTGCAGTAGCAGCTTGTACTGGCTGTGTTAATACTTCGGCAAAGTGTTTTTAGAGTGGCAGAGGAGCCCCTACAGCCATCAGGGTCTGGACATGGCTTTGTTCTGCACAGCAATGGGAAAAAGCCCTTCTCACAGTTTTGTGGAAGGGGATGCTCTTGTCCATGAGCTGCAACACTGCTCCTACCAGGGAGCTGAAGTTTGGGTTTTTTGGCTGCTGGCAGGGTTTTTTTTTTGATGTGGTGGTTTTTTTTTTTTTTTTTTTTTTTTTTTTTTTATTGCAGAACCCTTCCAACCAGGTGAGGAATGCCTGCCAGGTGCCCTTGTTCCCCTCCCTCAACCCCCAGCCACAGCATCTCTTGCTCCCTTGGTGAACCTGCATTGCTACAGCAAAACGGTCGTGTTCCGGCTAGCCCTAGTTGCTCTGTTGTTTGCAGGATCCCACCAGCCCTCCTCGCTGTCATCCACCGAGCTCCATGGGACTGTGACAACCTAGGGCGACCTGCTGGCTCCTTTGCTCGCAGGTGCATGTCCCCGCTGGCAGTGGTGGGTGGCAGGTGTGAGGGATGCTTAACCAGCCTACGGGGGACCTGCGGTGCCCAGGGGCAGTGAGACACACAATGGCAGCTGCGCTGGCTTGCTGCCCACCCGCCCTGCTCCTGCAATGTGGGAAGCTCATCGGGGAACGGCTGCTGTGACCCCAGCCTGCTGGCACAGTGCCTGGTCCCTGCGGGAGTGGGATGCAGGGTCAGGCTGGGAAGAGGATTCCCTCCCCTGCTTGGTACTGAATCGCCACCTCTGCCTGATGGCAGAGCCATGGTCCGTGCAGACCGTGCATACGTCTGAGGCTGGGCACTGGCACTGTGGTGGTTTTGCTATTAAGGACTGAGTTTAGCGGATGGGTTAAAACACCTGTGTGCACCTGAACATGTGCTGAGATAACACTTTGGACAGTAGTCAAGGTATCCAGAAGTTCTGGGATCCATATGATTTTGATTTACCAACATACGTGTGTACATGCACATACATATATATATACACACCACATACATGTGTATGTAAAATCTTGTCTCAGAGTCGCCAGGAGGAAAAAGCAATCACTTTAAACTTTCAAGTTATCTGGACCTTGTTCTAGGAAATTTGAAGGGTTTGAAATTTGGAGGCCAAATAACTTGTTTTATTTTTAATAATGACAGTGTTCTCATAAGGCTTTTATGAGTCATTGTTATGCATTCAAAAATCCTTAACTCTTAGACCTCAGAAAAAAAATTTTATGACTGTGACTAGAAATTAGTGATCAAAAAGGCTCTTTCAAGGATTCGAGCTCATTGCCCTGTTGTTGAGGGTTGTTCCCCCACAGTGAAGTATGATTTCCAACTCAATTTTAAATGAACCGGCTAACGTTTGGTCCATCTGTAGTTGGCTCTTAACTAACTGTCATTAACTTTTTAGGGCTCCATGATATGCTGAATAACTTGGAAAAACTAATGATTTTATTACCAATCTTAATATTTAGAGTTCCCTGTGGAGTCGTGTATGGTTCTTAATGAAACCATTATTTACAGGATTAAAATCTCTTGGCAAATTCCTTTCCTTCCAACTGCACTGAAATTAACACACATTTGCAGTCCAACTTGGGATCAAAAAGGGCTTTACGTGAAGTGTGACACTTAACTCTAGTTTCTTTAAATGAATTATCTCTAAAATGTCAACAATCAAAAATGCAGTTTACCAACTCCTACCCTAGGTCAATTTATGATAGCCTGCTACTGCAAACTATTATTTAATTTGATTCTATGTTGTCTTAGGGCCTGTCCTTGTAATAACTAATTATTTGAATATAGAAGTACTTGGGTACTCTTGCCAAAACAGGGACATTGGCCTCTGCACGTTTATCATAGTAAAAGATAGTCCCCATCATGAAGGATGCCCTTGTAACCAATCTTGTGGGAGTGTTGGATTACGCTACCAGGAGCACTAAGGGCATTATCTGAAATGCACATATGAATAGATGTTTACTTATAGGAAAAAAACAAATTAATTTCTTATTGGGTCTCTGGCTGTGTTTACAGCCTGTGGCACAGTCACTGGGTAAGAATTTCATTTGGTGCAGATTTGGTTTCAGACGAGGAGACTTTTGACACCAGTTAGTATGACATTAGCTGAACTTGTATCATGTTTCTTGTACACCCACTGTTTTTAAACTTAACCCCAAAATACCCTCTTTCCACAGATATCCTCACATTTCTAAGGCACTTATGAACTAAAAAACAGTGATCTGAGGTTTGTCTTGACACCTTCAGGCTGAAGGAGCATTCAGAGAGCTCTCTGATGTTGTATAACTTGTTGCCATGTGGTGTGTGAATGTACGTGACTACCTGTCCTACCTCACTTAGGAGAAGTCAGTGGAGACCATCTGCAGCTTCCACTGAAGTAATTTAAAGTTTTAGGTCCTTCTGTTGTCTCATGATGTGGATGTTTTGCATGCTGTGACTAGATACAAATCACAGTAATATCTCTCTCCATCATGTAGATGAGCAGTACACAGGAATAGTAACTTCTCTAAGGTGCCCATGTCCACCAGATATCACGAATGGACTCCAGAGCAGTTCAGTCAGTAGCATAGATCCTGACACTAGCAGCAATATTTCAAAACCAGTTAACAAGGGTAAGGATACACCTCTGCCTCCAGGGAATGATCGTCAGGAACCAACAGGAGGCAAACCTAATTGGAAGTGTCAAAAAAGGAGGGTGTGTGTGTGTGTGAATCCATTGCTATTAGGCCTACAGCATGCTAAGACCCGAAGGAAAGCTAAGTAAAGTTTGTAAACTTTAGTGAACTAGTGACTGGAGCTTTTGGTCATTTACCTGACAGTCTCTCAATGAAGCTTGTCTTGTAACAAAAATGGGGAACTATCAGGTGTTTTCTTGTGCAATTCATCATTCCTTTTCTTACCTGCTCTAGTTAGAGCGTATTTGAATGGTTTTATAGCCTTTCTCCAAACCCATCCATGTTTCTAGAAATCATCTTAATTTTCCTGATTTAGGTAGCCAACTCAGAGAAGTGTGCTCTCTCCCCTTCTTTGATCTGGACTTGTATGGACCATCCAGCTCCTCCTACTCATTCTGTCTTCACTTTAAAAAGTACTAAAGACTGAAGTGAACGTTCAAGAAAGTCAAATTAGCCCCACACTCGGCACTGCTCCTTGGTTTCTCATCACACAAAAGTGCTAAGAGTGACTGGCATCTCCAAAATTTTTTCCTCTGTGTGTTTTTCCAATCTTAGGGACTCCCTGAGCAAGCGGTGATATCTGTGAGTTCAAAGGCTTTGCTGGGCTTCTCTACCAGGAAGGATTGTGCCTGTTTTTAAGCCTGTGTAAACTTGTATCATCCACAACATCTTGTGACAGAAAGTACTTGGATGACTGGTGGTGCTTGCATTAGAAGAAACAGTGAGCAATGATGTTTTCTCCATGCCGCTTGCTGTTTTATAGATCTGTCAGATGCCCCCTCAGATCTGTTTTGTAGGCAAAGAATTCCAGACTGTTTAATTGTTTCTTAGAGGGAAACTGTTCAATATCTTTGATCTTCTTTCTTGCCTTCTCACATACCTTTTCTAGTTTTATTGTATCTGTATCTGTGCTCATGTTTGCTCTTCTAGCCATGCATCAAAAGTTGATTTGACATCACTGAACGAGACAGTGGCTGTTGTCTCTGTAGTCATTGGCAATAGGTTATTAGGCTGCCTAATCACAACCTCTGCTATACAGTCTATGGCACAGTGACTCACCTATGCTATGTCCAGCCTGGTTTTGTAATTCATCTAGACAAAGAGTCCTTCGCATTTCTACTACAGTAGTAACTTTGGTTTGATGTTTTCTATCATCTTATATTTTCACCTGGATCTGTTGGTTTTGCTTGAGGTTGGATGGTCCTGGTGAATTCTGTTTTATTCTTTGAAACCTTAGCTCATTCATTCAAACCAAAATTTTGAGGGTGGTAATTTGGTTAAAAAAAAAAAAAAAAAAAAAAAAAGTCCTAAGCTGCTATTATTTTGGGAAAAGACTTTTCTAAAAGTGAGCTAACATCAATAATTTTTTGTCCTTTTCTTTCTCCAAAGGCAGCGAAAAAGATCTTAAAATTGTTCTGAGGTGAAAAATCAAGCAGCTTCAAGAAAAAAATTTAGAGAGGTTTCCTCACCAGTTGAATGTAGATGACTGTATTCTTTTGTACCTCTTTAAAAATAGAGGGCTCAACGCTTCTGTAAGAAGGCTTAGAGCTGGTACATGGTAACTGATGGACTCAGTCCCCTGTGGTGATGTGTCCAGGCTCTTGCCCTGTGCAGAAGCACACAGAAGGACCTTGCTGAGTTCTCTATAGGACATCAGGGTGCTGGATGCTGGATCCTACTTCTTCCTTCTGAATGACACTTTTAGGCATTTCCAGAATTCTGGGCACAGACAACTCCCTGGTTCCTTACTGTTAATGGCTGTAGCTTCAGCTGTACTCTGCATGGGTGAGGGCTTCCTTTGGGTCTTGTTCAAGTCCCAGCTTTTAGGCTTCATGCCCAGGGTCTCAGCAATCCCAGTTGTACCAAGCTCATCCTCATGGCCTGCCTGTCACCTTAAACACCTGCTAGCTCTCAATTCAACAAGAAGGAAAAGATCCATTGTATGCCACATCCCAAATTGAATGACAGATGGGAAGAGGATGTGTGACGATGCTCTGTCCCTACAGGCTCCAAAGTCTTCTCTAGGGACAGTTCTCCATTATAGCTCCACATCCCCCTGTGCTGTAAGACCAAGTGTGGGATAACCTTTGCCTTTTGTCAGGGAGTAGCATGAAGGTCGTGGTGTGTCACGTGGGGTTGAAGGTTGTGGAAGGCACCAGCGAATCCTGTGCCTCACTTAGTGCGGGGTTCCCTTGCTTTTTATTTTTTGGCAGAAGGAGAGCAGGCTGAAATCACATGGGATACCTTTTCACAGTGTGAAAAGTGACTGATGTTGACAGTCATTGTTCTGTTCACCGATGCTTGACAGTAAGAGATGGGGATGGAAGAGCCAAGTCTATGTATAGGCCTCTATGAACCAGCGCTGAAAGGTCTTTGCTGCACCTCAGTTATTGTGCTTGTCTCTGTTCTCCTTCTGTAATATGGGGTCAGGAAACTAAACCCCCCCTTTATTTATTTATTTATTACTTAGAAATATTTTGAGCAATGAATCTCTCTTCCGGGGTGTTGTGCGTAAAACTTCCTGGCACAGGCCCTAACACACATGGCATCTCTGGGCAAGCTTGTTAAACACATATACAATAACACTTGAGTTGACCTAAAGCCAACAGGGTGAGCAGCAGAATTTTGGAGTTTCCGTCATGTAAATACTGGCTTTTGTGCCATACAGCCTTTCGTTGGTGGGTGGTAGCTCACTGAAATGGCAATTCTTAGAACTAGACACTCAAAACAAAAGACTCGTTTTTAAATAACCAAATCCAGCAATCACAAAGAATGTAGCTTTTGAAAAATTGTCTTGTTTCCTTGAATCACATTTTCCTGCTAGTCCTCATCCCTTTATTGATGACAGATAGAAAAGGCTGTTGCTTGTGTTAGTTGTAAACTTCCCTTTGTCAGAGCCCTTTCCACCATCTGTCATTGCATAACTGTATGTTCCCAGGTTTGTAACTCTAATGTGTTTTTGCTGTTTTGTGTACAGTACTTTACAAGTTATAAAAGCTTGAGTAAATAATTCATGTAAAAACCTTTGTAAATATTGTCAAACTGCGGAATAAATGATTTACTAAGAGGTCTCTTGGCTCAGCCTAGCAGCTTTATTACTGTAACTTGTTTTGTAAACAACCTCCTCCCCCCACCCCGTATTTTTTTCCATCAAGTGACTTTGTGTAAATTCTATTGCAAAGCACTACTTAGATGCATTTCAATCACCATAAATAATGCAATATCAGCACTTTAACCACCTGGAGACTCCATTCAGAAGTCAACCAAAGGTGTAGTTTGTGCGAGACCCTTAAGGGAACATATTTTCAATGCGTGTAGAACAGTATACTTCCTGCTGCTTTCATCGCGGATTGTATTTTCTGGAGATGGCTCCCTCTCAGCTGGAAGAAGGTTTTCTGGTAGACCTTAGGTTTGCAGAGGGCTGGTATTTGTGCTTCATTTCATGTCCTGTGGATGTCCTGCAAATGTGGGAATAGATCAGGACCTAGGGTTATGAGAGGCGGTCCTGAAAACCACTTGATTTTTCCTCTAGTTTTTTAATAAAGCGTTGTCTGAATGGTCGGAGGAAAAGTAATCAGAAACATTTGTGTAAGTGAATAATATG
The DNA here is from genome assembly GCA_013389945.1 of Fregata magnificens. Classification (NCBI taxonomy): domain Eukaryota; kingdom Metazoa; phylum Chordata; class Aves; order Suliformes; family Fregatidae; genus Fregata; species Fregata magnificens. The sequence continues at coordinate 179,278 of WAAD01026293.1, forward strand.
ACTTTGCTTTGATCTATTCATGAACCCCTTGTTAGCCTTCTGAAAACACAGCTGAAAATGAAATGTTTTCTTCAATAATGTTAGTGGAATGGGAAAATGTGTTACATCTGAGTCCTTATGGGCAGGCGTAATTGTGTGGCTACATATGCTTGTTCCGTTTGTCCTGTGAAATACAGGCACGCTTGGCAGGTATCAAACCATTGGTGAATAGCTACAGTGATCATGATGCTGGAAGCTGTGGACCATCCATGCTGTCATATTGACTCAGAATTTGAGCTAAGGCTTGAGTCCCAAAGTCTCTGAATGTCCGTATTGGTTATAAGCTGTTTTTCATGCTGGCTCCTGTATAGACTGAGCAAACTTATTTTCCAGGCATTGCTGGAGACAGCGCTTCAAAGTGGACCTGTGCAGTGGCAGGTAGGATGAACGTGGGCTGTCTTGGGTGTCCTGGCTCTGCAGACTCAAACTGAGGACAGCATGGCTGTTGGCCAGGATGGGCATGGCCAACTCGTCTTCTGCTCAACAGTGACATGATGTGCAATTATTCTGTCTAGGTAGGTGAAGCAACGGTTACAGAATCAGGTTTGTAAGTGTAAGGATGGGGTGCAGCTGGAGGGCATGGGAACAGTTTTAGTGATCCCAGGAGCTGGTAGACACTCTAGGGAAGCAGAGCAACCAGACTATGATGGCCTGCTTGTAGAGCTGCTCCCCTTGGCATGCCAACTCATCTCCTTACTACTCATCTCACCTTGCTTGGCTCTTATGACCAGTTTTCTGTGCAGTAGGTGTAACCAATCTGGCATAAATGAATGGAATTTCTTCAAACATGTGACCTCAACAGCAGATGTCTTCAGACACTTCTCTTATGGAAATGCTGTTTTCTGAGTTAACTGCTTTGAAGTGACTTTGTGCCAGGCTGGTCTGAGCAGCTTGGGAAGGGCACTTCCAAAGATTTCTGACTCTCTGGGAATGGGGAAAATCATTCATTAGCTTCGTAATATTATGTCTGATATCAAAGCCATCCAGAAATGAAGTAGTACTGTTTTCTGATTGTAGAGGTGGCATTTTTTTTTTTACGTGATCTTAGGAAAGGAGTTGGACATCTTTTGGTGACTCATCTAAGTTCAGGGTCTAAGGAGCAGAGCAACCAAGCTATCTGTGGCCTAAGAACTAAAAGTAGACTTCAAGAAAGAAACCTCTTGGAAAACTTTGTGATGGGTTTTGGGCATTTCTGTGTGTCGGATGTAGTGAGGAAACAACTTCCTCCGTCTGGCTTTTTAACCCTTATACAAAGAGGATGGTAGTGTCCCAGCAGTGAATGTAAATGAGTGCGTGAGAAAGAAGCAGCCAATAATGGCAGCATTCGATCATGTAGAGTTGATGAAAGAAGAAATAATGGTGTGCCCTCTACGAGTTATTACTGGTAGTTTCCATAAAAGTTAAGTAAATGAAGTCTGAGGCTCAATTAAACCACATCTTGTCTTTCTTCTTGTGTGCCCAGGACAATACATTGTTTGTTGTGAATAGACCACCCGAGGGCTGGTCATGTGTTTTGGTAGAAATCATAGTTTTGTCAAACAAAGCACAAGACATAATTATAGACTTTTTATATTAAAAAAAACTATTTTAATTATTATTGTGCATTTCCAATTAGAGATGTGTTAAACAGTTGCCATTAGAAGTTTAAAAGCATGAAAACAGCAAAATGCCAGAGAATTTGTTCTGTAAAAAACTCATCCTGATTTGGCTCAGTATCAACAGAGCAACAGGGAAACAGGGATTCCTCCTGTGCCCCCCCCCCCCCCCTTTTTTTTTTAAGGATGGGTCGGGGGGAGGGAGNGGGTTGTCGTCCCCGTCCCCCCTCCCCGATGAGAAAATCCTAAAAGTCACAATCTTTGTCACAACAGTTATGGCCACAGAATAAAAAAAGTAAATCTTGAAGCTGTAATTAGTTGTAGTACAAAATATGTGGTGCCTAGCCACGTGCGTTACTGGTGTTATGAGATGTATATTCCTTGGATGTATGAAGTCTAGCTAGCATAATGTTAAATACCTGTGAAATATAATAGATGGATATAGACTGAGAAGGGAGTATATGCTGTTCTTATGGAGTTGATGGGATTCTGTACAGTGAGGGGGAAAAAAAAGTCTCTTTGAAAGATCACTTTGTAGCCTTAATAAGCCTAGAAATTTCCTTTTCTCCTTATGGTCTGCATGCACAGGTATCAGTTGTTGTTTTCAGATGTAAAATTATTGTAATCAAAGGTTTTGTTCTGGATGCTCTGAGGAAAACTTCTATTTATCTTTCATGTTAGTTACTTTAAAGCCTGCTCCTCTTCTGGTGGTGCTTCTCCTGATAAAAATCTCATGTGAGCTACAGGTTAGACCTTGGAGACTGATCTCTGCTCCATAGTGCTCTGTGATACTCTGACCTTCAGTGTAACCTGCTCTAACTGTAGAGTTACTCTGTCACCTTGATGCTGCTGCGCCCTGTGGTCACCTTTGCAGTTCGACATCTGTGGAGACTGGAGGAGAAGGAATGCTTTAAGTTATACCTTGGTTTCCTGGTTGTTACCAATGCTCCTTGACTGATGGGCCTTTGCTGGTCTGCTTTTCCACATTACATTGCTGGGGCTGGCTGTAGGTCCCTGATGGAAGGGGACTTGCAGGCACCTGTGCAACTGACCTCGGTGCCCGGGAAGATCATGGAGCGGCTCATCTTGAGTGAGCTCACCGGGCAGGTGCGGGACAACCAGGGGATCAGGCCCAGCCAGCATGGCTTCATGAAAGGCAGGTCCTGCCTGACCAACCTGATCTCCTTCTATGACCGGGTGACCCGCCTAGTGGATGAGGGCAAGGCTGTGGATGTTGTCTACCTGGACTTTAGTAAGGCCTTTGACACGGTCTCCCACGGCATTCTCCTGGAGAAGCTGGCAGCTCACGGCTTGGATGGGCATACACTTTGCTGGGTAAAAAACTGGCTGGATGGCCGAGCCCAGAGAGTGGTGGTGAATGGAGTGAAATCCAGTTGGCGGCCGGTCACGAGCGGTGTTCCCCAGGGCTCAGTTCTGGGGCTGGTTTTGTTCAATGTCTTCATCAGTGATTTGGATGAGGGGATTGAGTGCACCCTCAGCAAG
>WAAD01026293.1:182517-207883 GCA_013389945.1 Fregata magnificens
GATCGTGCCCCTGTACTCGGCACTGGTGAGGCCGCACCTCGAATACTGTGTTCAGTTTTGGGCCCCTCACTACAAGAAGGACACTGAGGTGCTGGAGCGTGTCCAGAGAAGGGCAACGAAGCTGGTGAAGGGTCTAGAGCACAAGTCTTATGAGGAGTGGCTGAGGGAACTGGGGTTGTTTAGTCTGGAGAAGAGGAGGCTGAGGGGAGACCTTATCGCGCTCTACAACTACCTGAAAGGAGGTTGTAATGAAGTGGGTGTTGGACTCTTCTCCCAAGAAACTAGCGACAGGACGAGAGGAAATGGCCTCAAGTTGCGTCAGGGGAGGTTTAGATTGGACATCAGGAAAAATTTCTTTACTGAAAGAGTGGTTAAGCATTGGAACAGGCTGCCCAGAGAGGTGGTGGAGTCGTCAACCCTGGAGGAGTTCAAAAAAGGTATAGACGTGGCTCTCCAGGGCCTTGTTTAGGAGTCATGGTGGTGTTGGGTTGATGGTTGGACTTGATGATCTTAGAGGTCTTTTCCAACCTTAATGATTCTATGATTCTATGAACTCTGCTGACATCAGGACATACAATCCTTAGTCCGATGACCTCTGCATCCTGTGGTTTGACTGAGAGATGCTTTTTGTATCTCTTTGCTGTGAAATAGAAATTAGTTCTGTATGAACTAGGAGCAACAGCTTGCTCTCTGCGCTTCTGTTGCGGTTGTTTAAGGGCAAATCTATTGGCTTCTGCAGTGCACCTATGGCTGGTGCTCCTGTGAGGAGGAAAATATGGAGACAACTCCATCACTTTGGATGAAAAGATGATGACCTCTGTGCTTACCAAGTATGCAGACTGAGGCGTTGCATCATTTGGGTGCAATCCTCACTTCTTGGGGGTTATATACATGACTAAGTCCTGTACTACTGTCTGCTTTTGGACTTTCTTTTGTTTCCTCTCAAACTGCTTTGTTTTTATGTTATTGTAGCATCTAAAGCCTCAGGCAGGGGCCAGCAACCCAGCATGAGAAGGGCAGTACAGAGATCAACAAGCATTTCCCTAATCCCAAGCATTTACGGTCCAAGCATTAGAAAAGAGGTGATATACGAATAAGGATCAAGAAAAGAACATGGGGGAAAAAAGTAGGTATGGCACATCAGTAACGCAGTCTGGGACTAGGTTTTCAACACACATTACAGCAACGCAAGTTTTAGTAATATGCTATTGCTGTTATGTTTCTTCAGGATTGTACTTAATGTCTGCTGGGCTACTAAAATCTTCATCTTTAAGATGATGGGCTATATATGTTTTAGCTGGCTGGTGAAAAAGGACGGGGAAACTTAGGGAACTACAGGACTAATCTGTGTCTTTATATCATTTTCCAAATATTTATCTGGATTGAATAGGACCCTTAAATTTTGAGTGGATGACTTTATTGGAGAGGAATCATGAGTGAGCTGATTGTAGCAGTGTATCTCAGACAATTAAATCCTCTGGGCAAGACCTGCTGCCACAAACACTGCTGGACTTCTCCCCTGCAGAGGGGAGCAAGGTCACAGTGACACAGAGCTGTGCCAGACACCTTCAGCTGCAAAGTTACAAAAGGTCAGTGAAATATAAAGATTATCTAGAGCATCTATAGGGTGTGCCGTACCAGCCGCTGCTGGCAGTGGACTGTGACAGAAAGTCAAAGCTGTTTCCCTGGCACATCTTCCCCCATTCGGGAACCCAGAGGGAAAGTGCTGGTGGGGACTGAACATCCTTTGCTGTGACTATAAGCTACTACAAAAAGATATGTTACAACGGAGGTATGTTTCAGCGTTATACAACAGCTAGGTATATACATCATAAAATATAACCAGGAGTATATATAATAGCTGGTGTTTTGTAACCCCAGTGACTCACTGTGTCTTTCCTAAGGAGAGACAGTTACTGGAGCCACCTCCTGTGGCTGCCTGAAAGGCACACCTTTGCAGGTCCCACCTGTTGCTCCTTACTTAGCGCTTGATAAAAATCTCCCCTCTTGCTCCTCTCCCCACTAACCAGGAGCCAAGAAACATCCTTCTGTCACTGCTGGTTCCTTCTGGCAGGTGGATGGACATTGCAGGAGGTTTTCATCATGCTACTTATCAGCTACTTCTACTTCATGATGCAAATCTCTTCTCACTGTCAAACCCTCTGGGAGAAATTACCTATAATTATTTCGTTCTGTGTAGGTTATCCAGATACACTCCTTGATAGCAGTGCTATCACATTTATTTCCTAAGTAGCAGTAATCATTATTGAAGAGGAAAAATAAAAGAGCTTTTACACCCGATATTTAGACCCGGTTTCCCCCTCTTTTAGGCATGGAATGGTGGTTTAACACTTTTCTTTACCGGGTTGTTTGTCAGACCCAGTTGTGGAGAAGAACACTACGTCCCACAGAGGAGCCGGAGACTGGAGAGGTTTCTGGTGCTGATAGATTCGCTCTGGCACCTGATGCGCACGCCAGCAGCCATCTCATCGGGAGGACCTGGACGTCACTGTCACCATAGAGACAGCAACGAGGATTCGGTTTCAAAAGGTGAAGAGAAGCTGGGAATTAAGAAGGTAAGGCTGGGTCTGTCTAACAACTCTCATGAAGGATTTTAAAATGATGATGTGTTTGAAAGGATGCCACAGTAGAGGGATGCTCTACTGTATATTTACACACGTGTAGATATGTGCATATAAATATACCTATATGCATACATATTTACATGAACTGTTTTGAATAGACTTGGATGCAAAAGAACCCAATGGAGGTTTTTAAAAGACCTTGCTAGTGCTCTGCCTGTGCTCCGCCAATTAATTTTTCTTTTACAGATGGTGTAAAACAAGACTTGGTTTCTGTTTAAATTTTATTTTAAGAAGTTGTAAGGTATTCACTATCTCAAGATTTTATCTGTTCTGCGCAGAAGCTGAGTGAGCTGTGGTACGTTGTAAATTAACGTTGTTCACGTCTGCCCCTTTTCATGGTCTTCTGCTGTGCTTTAGCAGTGATACGGATGTAAAACAATGGTGAGTGTTGACAGGCAGGATAGGGATCAGCCATGAGTCATTGCTTAACCACATGTGACTTTTTAAAACCTGGGTTTATACTGGTCCAGAACAGCTTGCAAATAATCTCTCTCTGCCCACTCTTGTATCAGCAGATAAAACCGCCCCTCCTGATGGCTTACCCCATCACCTGCAGATATAACCTCAGTGATGCATGGACTTGTTTAAAGCTACAGTTTGTGCGCTTATCCCCAGCAAGGTGCTGACCCCAAAAGGATGTTTCTCGTACCTTGAAAGCAAATGGTAACTTCATGGGTATAGCTCTGAGGGGAGGGGAGTGGTGGCAAGGACGAGTCCATTCAGCAAAGCAACAGATGAACTATTAATGAGTAATGCGATATAAGCGTTACTGCGGAAAGGATGGTAGAAGGCTTACAGAGACTGATAAAAGACCTTGTTTGCAATGCCATGCAGTGCTGGATGCCACCGGAGCGGACGGGGCTGGATGCGTGTTTCTGATCTCGGGCCAGTGATGCTCAGCAGAGCCCTCAAGCTCCTCTTGTCTCTGCCCAGCCTGCCGCAGCTCCAGCGGGGAGTAGCCAGAGCACAGCAGGTTTTTTAACCATGACACACTTCTTGCCTTGACAGCTGGAGGAAGTCTGGCATGGGAGCCAAATCTATTGGCTTTGTGTCAGCTCTGGGGTATCTTTCCGGTTTTGGGAATTCCCCGCCAGGGAGGTACCACTGCTGTTTGGAGCAGAGCTCAGATCTCGGCCCCTGGGGCTGTCCACTCTGGGAGAGGGTTTTGGCAAGGATACGTGTTTTTTGCTATTTCTAGGTCTCTTTGATTTTATAAATAACTAAGCGACAAGTAAAATTTTGGTATTTACCCTATGGCTGAATTTTCCGCAGGGATGTTTGCATGTGTGCATAACACCATTTGTATTTAATATTCTTACGCTGTCGTCACTCACACGTTTTCTGCAAATGCAGAACAAAGGCAGCTCCCTTTGCAGTAAGCTTATGGTCCAACTGCTGTGTAAAGACAGCAGAGGACACAGAAGAGCGCCTGGGGGGCACAAGGAAACCCTGAGATAACATTGCTTGGGCAGCCGTTGTCAGAGCTCTACAAACCATGATAGTACATGTATGCTTCATGCTAATAAAAGAGGCAACCAGGGTGTACGTGAAGAACTGAATTATCTATTTACATGCAGCTGGGGTTTGCATTTTTGGGGGTTCCATTGTTGGGACAGGCAGCTAGCTGGCTGCCTTCCGTAACAAACTGCATTTTTAACTGATTTTATCTGATGACTGCTGCAGGATCTTGTCTACCCAGATTTTAGTCATTCACCTTGACTTCTGTTTCAGGAACCTTCTGACCAAATTGATCTTTGGTATCAATATGAAAATCTGTGCTGGTGAACTTTCAGGTTTGACTCACTTTCTGGGATAAACCTATGTCTCAGTTATGGCACACTCTCTTCGTTAATCATTTGATCATGCTTTTTAGGGAGAACAGAAACTGTGATTACATTACATTCAGAGTTCATCCGGTTCAGTTCCCTGTCTCCTGTGGTGGTGGTCTCCAGCTGCTTCAGAGAAAAGAAAAAGAAATCCTGCTTTAGGCAGGAAGGAGATAATCTGTCATTCTCTCTCAGCTCTAATAGAAACTTTGTTTCAGTATTTCTTTAATAATTTTAAAATATATTTTAATTAATGTAACACATGAGAACATTCTTAGCCATGCAATTATCCTGTCCTTTTTGGAATCCTGGTTTTTTTTTGTTTTTTTTTNTGTTTTCATGACATCCTTTGGCAAGTGGTTTTCAACTTTACCTTCTCCCTTGAAAGTATTTCTTCTTAACTTTTGACTTGTCCCCCTCCACTTTGTTGAATGCCATCTGCCTCTTGAAGTACAAGACAAGCAAACACAGATCTTGTTGATGTGTAGTTCTGGGTTATCCAACATTTTGCATGCTTGCTTGATGGTTTCTTCATCAGACAAACCATTCTCTGAGAACTTGATTACCAATTGAGATTATTACAAAGCCAGATGTCAAGAGAGGAGTTGGATACCAACATTATCTAGGGGATCTGGTGTGAAAGATTTTACTGATGCAGAAGCCACTTCTGAAGGACAGCAGAAGCAGGAGGAGTGGATGGAAAGCTGTGCTTGATGTCCAGCCTAGAGCCCTGCTCTTGGCATATTCAATCAGTTGCTCCTCTACTAGAGGGGCTCCTTAGCCACTGCTCTGGTTGCTCACACCCTACAATCTGCTCTTGCCGCAGAACATATATGCTTTACCTGCTGGGGGGAGGATGGGAAACAACACCTATTCTAACAAGCGCCACCTTTTTTCCCCCCTGTTGTTTATTAGTGGTGGGGGTAATATAATTCCTCTGCTGTATATAATTCCTCTCCTATAATGCTTCACACTTGACTGCCTGTGTGAAGTGGTCAAGACCTGCATCTGGAAAGTATGCAGTAACAACATTTTTTTTTTTTTTTGTCCTCGCTACAGCAGGAATATTTATTTGTACCAGGTTTATGCCATAGTCTACCAGATGGTACAAGAAGTAAAGCGACTTCAGCTATCTTCCTTATAGTGTTATTCTGTGATATTTTAACTTCTTCAATAAGTTTTCCTGAGGTTTTCTTTGGCTCAGGCTGTTAAGGTTGGCCACAGCTGTGTTTTTGTTTTGAGGATAAGAGAGTACCTGTCTGAAATCATGCCATTGTGTTTGTTAGCATGTAGATAATTTACCAATTTGTGTTGAAAAGATAGGCAAAAGACAATACGAAACTGATGCTGTGCATGATTTCGGAATATAGAGCTGTATACTCACTGTAAGCGTCTGCGTTGATTGTAGCGATTGTTGCCCAAAGTTAGATACCGCTTTCTTTCTACGTATTTCCATATACTAGGTTAGATGTTTGGGTTTTTCCAGTTGCCTCTGAGTTCAATCCTTCAAGTGACCCTTAAGATACTTAAAAAGCTTGTTTATTTTCACCCACATTCATTCTATAAGAGGACTGTTCTGAGTGCTCAGCATTGTAGTGAGGGTATACAATCCCTTTTTGCATGAACCAGCGGACTTTGGGGAGGGTTTCTGAGCGTGTGGAAATCCGGCTGTGCTGTTGACCTTTCTCTCAGATTGGGCCCCAGTCAGTGAGCATAAATTTGCAGGCAATCCAGCCAGGATTTTTCCATGTCATAAAGGGAATGATGAGGAACTCTAAGCTCTGAACAGATGACTCAGTGCTGCTGGTGCTGAGTTAGACCTATCACTGTACCCATTGCAGAGGCACGCAGTCCACACCCAATTTCATCCTCTGCCCACACACAAATGTGTCATCTATCTGTGCATGACTGAAGTGCTCATATCAGACGCATTTACCTGCCAAAACTGTGGGAACTGTCCTAAAAGGTTATTATCTTCTTCCAACTTTTCAAGTATTTGTCTCCCCTCTTGTCATTCTGTTCCCTCTTTGGATCTGTTCTGTCTTCTAGGGGGTCTGACTGTGCGTGTAAGTCTGTATGGGAGAACTATATTTGCAGAGCCATTTGTGAGTCATGTCAGTCTAAGGAAAACTAGTGGGAGGGACCCACTGAGCTAAAACAGTGTGTGGAATAGAAATGGATCACCTTGCTTATTTTGGATAAAAATATTGTCTCTTACTGCCAAATATTCCATTCAAACATTAGTTTGGATTAGTGGAATTGATAAAGGCCTATGCTCTTCATTTCCCTGAATAGCAGAGGATTAAAAAGTGGCTGTATCTGGCATCCCATCCATATGCAAGTCATGCTAGGATCAGTTTAATTCTGTGAAACTTAGTGCTATGAAATTCATTCACCTTCACTACACTGTGTAAAAGAAGCTGTGAATTCATTCAATTACTGGGAAAAAGTGACTTTCCAATGTAAAGGTTTGTGAACACATGTATCTTATGGTTTTATATTAAACTTTCAGATGTATTAGAGATGTAGCCTTCCAGGGCCTTGGTCAGGACTTGAGTGTGTGCATGTGCGTATCTCTGAGATTAGGAACTCTAAGCAAGGTTCTCTGTGGTTTCTCAGGTTTTTTTTGAAAGTGTAAGGCCTCAAGCCGTCTTTCAGAGCACAGATCATCCGGAGTTTCCTTAGGCAAAGCATAATGAGAACTTGTCTCAAAGCAAAGGTGGAGGCTAAGGCATGGTTTATAAGAAGGTGGTTTCTAAGCCACCCTCACCAGAAGGGAAAGAGAAGACATGATCTCCCAGCTGGGAAGAGTTGCTCTAGGTGATGCTGACAGACCAATTGCTTCCTAATGCTAAACAGCTTGGAGCTGGAGGAAAGAGAGATTTTCCTGCGGAGCTGGGGAAAGAAGGGAACAGAAAAGGGAAAATCAGTTTCCCTATTCTCCTTTCCCCTTCAGAGGACTGGGGGATTAATATCTTCTGAGGAAGGGATGCATGGAGGCATGGTGGAAGACCAAGGTTTAGAGTAGCTATCATGAAATTTCTCTTGGTTCACTTTCCTTTGACCACCAGTCCCAAGAACTCCTGGTGTGAACTGAAACCAGAAGATTTCAGAGTCCTATTTCTGAACCGAGTCATGGCTGAGTCACATCCTGCCTTACCTGACATTGCACAAATGATCCAGAGAGAACGGCGTGATGTGACTCCTCTATGGTAATATAAATGAGAAGGATGGTTGCTGGCATGCATTTCTCAACATGCGGTACAGTAAAATACTTTTCTGGAGAACTGTCAGCAAAGGCTGGCGCAGAACAAAGGAGGCACAGGCATTAATCTGGGATAATGATGGACAACAGGTGGCGGGAGGAGCTGAGAAGATTTGAGTCTTATAACTTGTGACAATTTTTACTGGAAAGCCAGGAGCACAAGTTTGACTAGTTCCCAAATGAGTCTGAATTGTTTGGCTAGTATTTAAGAAGCAACTTAAAGTATTAATGGCAGCAATACAAAGGAAAAGAGGAAGATCTTTATCAGTCATTTCTACTTTGGTTTTACTTAACTTTTATATATAAAAATATTTAAATATAACTGTGTAAGCACACATCACATTGTGTTGTTAGTATCTGAGTTATTAAGATACTGTTACATGGGAACAGGAACAAGTAGGAGCGAAGCATTTAATTCCACAACGTCTGCAAATGCAAACAGAGGTTTGGCTCAACAAGGCGTCCAGAGTTGGCTGGCAGGTTCGAACCTGGGACTACCACTACTAACAGCCTGCAATGTTTGGGGTTTGAAGTATGCTTTCTCCTTTGGTGACAATTGCTGGGAGAAACTGCATTTAAAAACAGTCAAAAGGTTTCCCCAACTAATTGGAAACTTATCCCCTGTGGGTATAGGATGATGTAGCTCTACTAAAAAATGAGGGTACCAGCTCATGGAGACTGAAGACCTGGCAAAAAAATCCCTGTTAACATCCACATCCATTGTTTTTCTGCTGTCACCTACAACTGCTGCATGTAAGAACAGGCAAATTTACTGCTGATACAAAGCCCTATCTGATTGGGTTTCATGTGGCCTCCTTCTGTATCCATGATCATGGCAACCTGTTTCACACCCACACCTGATTTCTCAATTTCCTCTGTTGCCCCTTTCAAGTATCCTTGTGCTATATAAAGCAGCTGCTAGTGTTTAGTAACTTTCTGCACCTGTAGTGTTATTGGTTTAGGACATTGCAGTAGATTTTCCTCACTTGGGCATGTTAAGATACAAACTGTGCCCCTGGGCTGAGTGCTGGAAAGTATTCAGTGTATTCAGTAGCACCATTTGCAGATGGTGTGAAAGAAGCTGCTCTCAAGGCATCTTGTCAGTGTCAAGGCTGAACATTCATGGTCCAAGCTGAAGCGAATTCTTTGACACCCTGATATGAAACCAGCCTGTTCCTGTTGTCTGTGTGCCAAAGGAAGCTGTTTCTTAGTTGATGAATAGGGTATGAAGTGTAAACTTCACATTGAGACTCATGCAATTACCTTGCCTGTTTTCAGGAGAAGGGGGATTGTGTGTTCCTGGTCAGCTTGCACCCAGATGTCAGCATATAGGTTGAGATTTCTTTTTGAAGAATGCCATATAGGCTCACTCTTGGTTGAAACTGAAGCAAGGGTTGCATCTTGTTAAAACTCTTTAGGTTATTTTTCTTCTCACCCCAAATTTAATTTCAAAAAATGTCTTCCCCCCCAGCACAGGAAACCCATGACCCCAGTAGCTGTGCCCAGGTGCAGTGATGGCCGTGCGTGGGAGAGCTCTGGTCCAGGGCCAGCCCGACTGTGCTGGGGCAGAGCACTGCGCCCTTCCCCGCACTGCCAGAGCAGCTTCCCCTCCAGGGAATGGCTTTGGTGCAAGGATGCTTTTCTGGTGTCTATTCCAAAATCCTGTCTCTGATTCAGGAAGGGTGGAATCTAAGGGTTTGAAACAGGTGCCCTAGTCTGGCCAGCTCGGCCCAGCCTTTCCCAACTTGTATGCCCATGCTGTCCACCAATCTTCACAGTTTAGCTTGGAGATTTGTACAAGATTACACAATAAACCTGAAGCAAAACCAAGAACTGAATCTAAGGTTTTTTGGGTCCAGGTAGAATATCTTGGTCCTGAGACCTACCTCCTTCCTGTGATTTTTTCTGCTTTGCGGGGCGGGGAGGAAGGGGAGGAAAAAAGAAAAGTTAGTGCTTTTAACACACTGAATGTCTGTGTATGCTTTGTTGTGGAATACGTGGTGTAGTGCATCTGGATCCATCTTTTTGTTAAGGTGAACCCAACTTTGAACTCAATATTAAAGACTACAAAGTGGTTATAACTCTCATAAGACAACAAAACAACTCTCTTGAAAAATATTATGCCTATTGTTTTTGCAGATGGGATGATCGAGAGGACTCTTGGTTCTGATCTGTCCTGTTGTTTTTCTGGTCTGTTGTTGTACACGGCTCATGGAAAAAAGGAGTCAATACAGTGAAGCATCATTGTTAGCATCATAAAACCACCACCTTAAAGACTTGGCATAATTTCCTTTCATCCACAAGTATGGACTTCAGAATCTCTAGCCTAACACCATAGATAGGTCTGGTTTATTGGCATTAAACAATGAATTTAGGGCAGGGGTAAAGTACTAGGAAGTTTATGGCATGCTACTGAGGGCCAGTACTCACATGATATTTATTGCCATTTCTGATGATACGTTGGTATGGTTTAGTATAAGGGAAAGAAAAAAGCCCTCAAAGTTAATGGCAAGCTTTATAATGCCCGTTCTTCCTTCTTATTCACATAAGCTGAACACTGAAAATCTGTTTATCTGATGCAAGTAAGTGGCTGAAGGAACTGTGTAAGACTAGGCAGTTAGAGGACGGGGTCCATGTTAGTCTCAGCCCACAGTCTTGCAGTCATGCCATTGCAGAGGACCTTTGGGATCTTATGGAGTCCTGCTGGATTTTGCTTGAGGAGTGGCATGCCCACACACAGCGCACTGCAGCATAAACTCCTGTGATGGGTCATGTTTTGTTTTGTTTTCTTTGGTCTTAATTAACTCAAATGCCCAACAACCAGTTGCAAGAAAACATGTGAAAGGTCCATCAGCTTCACTCATTCAATATATGAAGATATTTCCTAATCCAGTTCTCCAGTGCTCTGGAAGCAGCTCCAAAAACTCTTGAAAGAGAAGATTTGACATTCTTAATTCAGATGTTAAAAAAAAGGCCAAAAAAAGAGGGGGGGGGGGGGGGAATCCAAAGGGAAATTTTTTTAGACATCCTTTATGGATCTTAAGAAAGAAGAACAGGGCTGACCCCTTTCTTTTTCACCTTAAAGATCTACTTCAGGGAAGTGTGAAGTGTTAAAAGTAACTAACCAAATGCCTAAACTTATCCTATGGTCATATCAGTAACTTCAAACAGAAATGTCATTCCTTTGTGTTTCATGAGAGTGAAGTGAAAAATGGACACAAACTAATCCACCCATTCTGAGACAAACAGCCACTTGCAATACAATTTCCACTTGCGACATGCTAAGTCTTAGCTAGGAAGAGCATATCAGTGAGCCAGGGCCTGGAAGGGGCGCTGTAAGCAATACATTTTGCATTTTACTACTCACTCCTGTGAGGGCTCAAGTACAGAGAAAAAAGATGGGGGTTGATCTGATGGAACTGAAGATCTGCTGAAGGTTTCTTCCAAGTCCTAATGTGACGACGTATGGTGGCACTGTGCAGACTCATCCTCTCGCTTGCATGTGGATCAGGGCTGTGTTTACCCTTTCAACAGGTTTCTGAAGTTTGAGGGAGAGACCAAATCTACAAGAGTTTAACATGACCTTATGCCAATTCTTGTTTAGTTTTGGTGTTAGCAGTTTAGGAGGTGAATTGACCTTACAGAGAAGGAAGTAAAACAGCGATGATTGTGCTTTAATGTTTTCAGCTATTGTGAGAAAAACCCACAAGAAAATGTCACCTAAAATCAGCATGCAGTATAAGTGATGCTTGTCAATCACCTGTCCAACCTGAGACACACCCCTGTGTGAGTTTTAGTACTTTACAAAGGTCACTTGTGCTGTTTCTACCAGCTTCTCTGGACTTCCTGAGGTTTCTAGTTGTCCCTACATTTTGGACAGGACTTGTGTAGTATTGATGGCATGCTCTAAAATTTTTCAAAACCAATGGTAGTCTTCTCATCGATTCCAGGGGGCTCCGTGTCTCATTTGACTTTTGCAAAGCACCATGTATGGGCTGCAGTGGGATGGCCTGCAATGGCAAAATCAGTCTGATGTGAAAAGTTGCTTCTCATCAATAGCTGGAAGTTACTACTGTTCAGCTGAGTTGTAACTAACGGGGACCAATCCGCAACTCCTGTTGTGCGGGTATGTATTAAACCAGGCCAGCGTAAGTTTCACTTGATAAGCAAGAGCAGTAGCAAACAGCCACTGGTAAGAATTTTTAATCTGTCAATTATAATTTTTGGATTGAGTTAAATAGCTAACCCCCTTGTCAATGAATGAACACAAATCCAGTTGGTGGCCGGTCACAAGCGGTGTTCCCCAGGGCTCAGTTCTGGGGCTGGTTTTGTTCAATGTCTTCATCAGTGATCTGGATGAGGGGATTGAGTGCACCCTCAGCAAGTTTGCAAATGACACCAAGCTGGGCGGGAGTGTCAATCTGCTTGAGGGAAGGAAGGCCCTGCAGAGGGATCTGGCTAGGCTGGATCGATGGGCCGAGGCCAACTGTGTGGGGTTTAACAAGGCCAAGTGCCATGTCCTGCACTTTGGTCACAACAACCCCATGCAACGCTACAGGCTTGGGGAAGAGTGGCTGGAAAGCTGCCCGGCGGAAAAGGACGTGGGGGTGCTGGTCGACAGCCGGCTGAACATGAGCCGGCAGTGTGCCCAGGTGGCCAAGAAGGCCAACAGCATCCTGGCTTGTATTAGGAATAGTGTGACCAGCAGGAGTAGGGAAGTGATCGTGCCCCTGTACTCGGCACTGGTGAGGCCGCACCTCGAGTACTGTGTTCAGTTTTGGGCCCCTCAGTACAAGAAGGACACTGAGGTGCTGGAGCGTGTCCAGAGAAGGGCAACGAAGCTGGTGAAGGGTCTAGAGCACAAGTCTTATGAGGAGTGGCTGAGGGAACTGGGGTTGTTTAGTCTGGAGAAGAGGAGGCTGAGGGGAGACCTTATCGCGCTCTACAACTACCTGAAAGGAGGTTGTAGTGAAGTGGGTGTTGGACTCTTCTCCCAAGAAACTAGCGACAGGACGAGAGGAAATGGCCTCAAGTTGCGTCAGGGGAGGTTTAGATTGGACATCAGGAAGAATTTCTTTACCGAAAAAGTGGTTAGGCATTGGAACAGGCTGCCCAGAGAGGTGGTGGAGTCGTCAACCCTGGAGGCGTTCAAAAAAGGTGTAGACGTGGCTCTCCAGGGCCTGGTTTAGGAGTCATGGTGGTGTTGGGTTGATGGTTGGACTTGATGATCTTAGAGGTCTTTTCCAACCTTAATGATGCTATGATTCTATGAATTGTGGTAACAAGAAAGCATTTATGATCTCATGTTATAGTGGCACCCTATTTAAGTCTGTGTTAAGTCTGCTGTTAACATTTGCATGAGGAAACCCTCTGCTTTTTAGGGTAGGAAAGAACCATGCTGAAATTTCAGATGAAAAAGAGCTCAGTATTTGAGCTATCTTATGTCCACATTAATGCTTTTAGTTTTTAGAGTGTGATTGATCAGCAGTATCTGAAACTGCTTTCACCTTCACTAAATGAGAAATAATTCTCTCAAGTCAGTGAAATTATACCAACCTGAAACTGCTGAAAATGATGTTAGAATGAGCTCCTTAAATCCTTAATTTGGTATTTGGGGTGAGGGAGGAAGGAAGGATGAGGGATCAGAAAAAATGAAGTGCAATCATGCTTTTTTAGTTCTGTAGAAATTTTCACACGTTCCCTTACTACAAATGTTCTCAGCTGGGAGTGGGTTTATACATTAGTCTTCTGTATTCAATGAAGTAATTCATGCAAATATAGAGAAGTGTGTGCATAAGTGTTTTTCAAAATTGAGAACTATAAATTACGAAGTAGACTAGGCTTCAGTTATTCTCTTCCACTTATTACGTAATATGTTTTTCAATCGTAATAATCATCCAAACCAAATCCTAAATAGACAATCAACTTGTAGACTGTGGTATCTTAAATGAGTAATGGCGTGCTTTGCAGAGCTGCTTTTCAAACCCCTCTTCTGTAGTAGTGAAAAATGTAGTATTAAAAGCTAATTTTAGATTGAAGTACGGGCATGGCCTGAGCTAGCAAAAGCCAAGAAAGCCAAAACTCACTTATTCTCCAACAAAGCAAGCGATGCTGGGGAAACAGCTTCTTCTGTCTCAGTTTACTTGCTTCTCAAGTGAAGCTGGCTCCTTTGAGAGAGGCTATCAAAATGCCAGTATGCCATTAAAACCTCAAAAGACCTCACTGATCTGTCCGCTTTTTGCTTACTCTTTACAGAAAGGTAAATTTCCTGCCTTTTTACTTTCAGACTGCCCCAATCCTAAACTGAACAATCAGCTGTGGGGCAGCAAGTGGTACCCAAGTGGGTGAGAAAGGAGCAGGGCTGCCCCACTCTTCCCCAGGCAGTGGACAAGTGAGAAGAGGATGTGCTATGTGTAGGCATCCTCTCTGGAGACAGGCGGGCTGGACTGCTGGGGCATAGTAGTGTGTCTTCTCCCTGGTTCTATATCCTCAAGTCATTGCTGCGTACTACCTTGGTGAAGTCTTTTTTTTTTTTTTTNCAATACCTACTGTAATAGGCAAGCATTAGTGGATTCTGATCTAGTTGTCAATCAGTGCAGTTTTGTGCTGGTGGAGGAACATAAACGTTTTCAGATCCTTAGTTTACAAGGCTAGCAGTAAACTCTAATGTCATTATAGCATCTGGTTTCAGGATATGTTTTCTTTGATGGGGAAGCTCACTTAAGGATCTCCTTTTTCCTTGCTGGAGTTCCTTGTGCCCTGGTTGTGGTGGTACAGCCATGTGCAGGACCAGTGAAGTGGTTCAAGGTAAATAATAAAAAAGGAAAGTGTTTTGGGGACAGGTATTTTTAACCCGGCTTAGATTGACAGTAATATCAGCCCAATGAGACCGCAGCAAGCTGCAGCACAGGGACAGGAATGAATGGCTGGAGAGATTAAGAAAGCAGAGAGCAGAAACTTATTAAGCTGCTTCGTCACCAAGGAGAACATGTCATGGGATTGCTGCAGACTCTTCTACTCTATCAGATGATATGGAAGTCATGCAGAGGGCGTCTCACTTTTACAGCTACTCCATTGGTTAGAAACCAGCTTCGGGCCTATTAGACATGCTGTCTACCCCAAAATGCAGGAATTTGGCTGAAGTCATGTTTGGCTGTTCTTTGCCTGCTCAAGGTCTTAAGTTGGCTGTTTTTTACGTGTAATAAATGAAACATTGCTAGCATTTATTTTGAAGGGAGATTTGGTTCAAGAATTCAAATCCCAGAGTCAGAATTCCAATTGCTGATTTTCTGGCTAGAGCAAAGAAACTTCACACCTAGCATGCTGGCCAAGGATACCCAGGTTAAAACCTGTCAGACATGAGTTTCCTGCTATTACTGGTTGAAAACTAATGGAAACCACTACAGACTTCAGGTTGCGTGTGTCTGGGTCTTATCAGCAACCAGATCTTAAATACCAAGCTGCAGGTCTGTTTGCTTATTAGTCAAAATACGTCTTTACATAATGCCATTTCTAATTAGCAGTATGCAAACAGCACTGTTAAGTCTTTGTCCATTTTGTGTCACTTTTCTCAGTTAGACATCATTACCTGAGTTTCCCTTCCTTTGTACTTGGTGGTTATGTCTTGTTAACAGGTACCTGACAGAGGAATGCACTCGCTGGGTTGAATATATTGATATATACATATAGTCAATGTCAGCTGGCATATAGAACAACATAAGGAGGAGTAATGTGAATGTATAAACAAATAGCCTACGTTATTTCGTGTTGACACGTATATGACACTAATCCAGAAACTCATGCCAGAGGCAAGTGAAATATGTTTTGAACCACTAGAGGCATTCCTTCTGGGATTGCTTATATGGTATGATTTCTGTCTCTTTGTTTTCAGTCAAACTCTACTGATCTATTAGCAACAGTATTGATATCTGAGGTGGTATATATGTAAAAGACATTACTTTTACAAGATGCATCTTTTTGTATTTTCCAATGTATTCTTGCTTATATTCTCACTTAATTCAGAGAGACGTAGATCAAAAAACCCTTTAATATTACATTTTTATAGACATACTTGAAATCTTAATCTGTAACTGATAAACAGCAAAAATGACTTTTTCCTAGTGCAGATAACGTGTGCTATTTGCAGAGAAACTTCACTGGAAAATGATGCTCCAATAACCATAGGTTTATTTCCTAAACTGCAGAGTGTACAAAAGTAATTTCTGATTGTTTGTTTTTTCTTTGTAGTAGTAGTGGAAACCAGAGAACAAATAGTAGAAGTTCATGAGGAAGTGCTAAAATCTATGGCTAATACAGACAGTCACAAAATGAACTACTTACTCCCTGAAAATAAATTAGGGAGGAAACTCTGACACATTTTTGGAAAGAAGTTGGAAATGTTGTCGGTAAAATTGTGCATGGTCAAAATATATTATATTTCCTAATGTGTTTACTGATGGTAGGTGTTTTCTGCCTGTCTAGATTTTTATTTACCTTTGCATATGGTATCCCCTTAGATTTTACTGTATTGTTTTTGTGCAAGCAAAATGATTGATTCTGTCTCTGAAGCATATGCATTTTTTAGGATTTCATGTGCAGCTCAGTACTTTTAACTGCCATGCTGCTGTAATTTGGAGGCCATGTTATTTAAGAATTACATGTCACGAAAGCCTTTTGTGATGAAAAGAACTTTTTTTTTCTTTTTTTAATCTGGATAAGGACCAGGACATGGGTGGGAAGGGAGAAGTAAGGACAGTGGCAGCACTGAGGTTCCTGGTACCATGACATTGCATCCAAAGGGGTCAGCAGAAATCCACCATGGCTGGTAGTCATGGAGGTAATATGGAGTATTGTTGTGCCTGTTTTACAAGGGGAAAACTGGAGGAAAAAAGAGATTCAGGCTTGACCGCAACCATAAGGAACATGATTTCCTTACTGTGCTCAGTCCCCCAGTCCTGCTGCCTGCTATGATCTTGATCTGAGCTGTTTCTAAGCCTTGTGGTGGGCAGCCCTGCCAAAGAAAAAGCCTGGCAAGCAAAACTTGTCATCCCATTCTGGAAAGCCTTTTTTCTGGGCTGGGGCTGGCTTTGCTCTTCCCCCAGTACTGATTGTCAGGTGATGACCACTAAAAATTTCAGTACTCTCAAACATGAGCCCCAGGACTTCATCAGGAGATGATCATCCGTAAGCCAGGCTCTGAAGCAGCGTGATGAGTGTTTGTCTATAGCGCTTTCCATTTGGTGGGAAATGGGAATATTGGAATGGTGACACAGAAACTAAAATTTCGTATCTGCCACTTCCACAGGAATTGCTGGCATGATGCAGTATATTGGTTTTGGTCAAAATAGAGTTAAATTTCTTCATAGTAACTTGTATGGGGCTATGTTTTGGATTTGTGATCAAAGTGTTGATAACACGGGGATGTCTTAGCTATTCCTGAGCAGTGCTTACACAGCATCAAGGCCCTTTCTGTTTCTTACACTGCACCCCAGCCTACTTGCTGGTGGGGTGCAAGAGGTTGGGAGGGGACAGAGCTGGGACAGCTGACCCCAACTGATCAAAGGGATATCCCACATCATATGACATCATGCCCAGCAATTAAACTGGGGGTGAGGGGTGTGGGTGAAGGTTGACTGGGGCTGCTGTTGCTTGGGGACTGGCTGGTTGGTGGTGAGCAATTGTTTTCTTTTGTATCACTTGTTTTTCTTGTGGGTCCCCCCCCCGCCCCGCCCCTTGTTGACTTTTTTTCTTCCTCTTAAAAAAATTGTTAAAGCATCTTTATCTCAAACCATGAGTTTTTTCACTTTTACCCTTCTGATTCTCTCCCACATTCTACTGGAGGGGGCAGTGAGCGAGCAGCTGAGTGATGCTTAGCTGCCTACTGAGGTTTATCAATAGAAAAATCATTTATCTACTTTTTCAAGCACACAGAAAAAGGCTAGGAACATTACAATCTAGCAAGCAAAGTAATTGAATGTGAGCTTAATTTTAAGTGTGTTAATGATCTTTATAAAAGCATATTTGCAGTAAACTCGTTTTTATATTAAAAAAAAAAAAAAAAAAAGAGAAAGGATATAAAGGGTCTGAGATTCCTTTGAAGGACCTGTTCCCAAAATTGGTGATTAAAGAAGGATAAGCACAGCGCTTGTGGCTTCAAAGGTCAGTCCTGCTGAATTTAAGTGACTGATGGATTCTCTTCACCAGAGGTGCAATTTTCCCCTGAAGAAATACTTCTTAAAGACCAATGCTGGCTAGCTGGTATTTATGAGAGTCCAAAGGGAATTACAAGTAGGTTGTTAGGGTTATCATTTACTCAGTGGTTTCTGCCGATATTGTAGCACAGAGATCCCACAGCACCACTTCTTAGCATGTGATAAATTGTGTACCAGGTGAAGGTGAGAAAGGAGTGAGGGCAGCCACTGTGATGACAAACTGTTGCTTTGCTACTCCTGCTATGAACCTGCTATTTCTCCACCAGCAATCCCCAGCGCCTTAGCTGTGCCGGGCATTGCTCTCCTTAGCCCGTAGTAACATGCCTGCGCATTTGGGACTGCTTTAGGGAGGTGCTGGGTACGCAGATACAAACAGCACAGTTTTTCTTCTGCATGCCAGCATGGCAAGAACAGTACATTTTATGGCTACATTTGCAAGACCCTTATTGCACAGAGGCTCTTCATGCAACCCAAATGATTTCCAGTGGCTGATACAGCATAAAGTACGAACTAGTATGAGAAGAGGTACCTCAGCCTACTCCAGTGGGAAGGTCTGTTGTTTTGATCTCTCCCAGATCTGTGACTGGCAACAGAAGAGCCCATCAATACAGTTGTGGTGCTATAAGAGTTATTTTTGTTGCATCTCCCTCTGTTTAATTTCTGCATCTTTGTGTTAAAAATAGATTATTTTCATTACAGAAAGCTACTCAGATATGTTGCATATTTGATGTAGCTTCCTTAATTATTCCTCTTATGGAAAAATAGCAAAATTGGGGGAAAATGGAAAAAAAAAAGAAAGAAAGCAGAAGTATCCAGTTTAACTTCTAAGTGGTTGTTTTGTTTTCTCATTTTATTACAAATGTACTTGAAAGTAACTAATGTTCATCTCTAAATCATACAAAACATTACATCAGCTGGGTATAAATAAAATATCTGTTGGGATCTGAAGTAAGTTTTATGTTGTTTTTTGATTAATGGAAAAATCATGTACTTTGGTTTTGCTGTACTCTTTCAGGACTGCAAGCCAAGTTAATGCTAATGATTCAGCTGTTATCCAGCTAAAGAAAATAGACTGATGAGGTTAAATAAGGCCACAGTCCACACCAGTTAATGCAGTGTTGAATGCATTGCCTGATTGGTATTAAAAAGAAAAAAGGAAAAGCAATGTCTAGCACTTTTGTTTAAAAAAAACTGACCAAAGTCATCCCCCACCCAAACAAACAAACAAATTTCCCAGAAAACCCAAATAAAGAGAAGTTCCTGAATTCTAAGAAAATAACTGTTAAGGCACTAAAGGTATTAATGTCTCCTCTGAACTCTTTGTTTATATATCTTTGCCTTTGCTTTCCTAATTTGGTGAATCACGTTCTTTAAGATGAGAGTCCAAGTCTTCCCATTGATGTTTGGATTCCTGGGACTATTGTGGCTTTGAAAGTCCTTATTGCTGCATCTTTGGCTCCTCTTCAATGAACAGATGTTGACCATGGAGGGAAATGTTGAATTTACATCTTTATCGGTTCTTGCTGCTGGCAGCTTCTTATGATTCTACCTTGAAAAGGAGGGCAGCCATTTCAAGATTTTATTCTCTTCGGTTCCCTCAAGTTCTTTTTTTTTTTTTTTTTTTCCTGCTTCTGTTTGAGCCATAACAAGGAGTGTGCCATGTTATCAGACTCAAAACTAGTTACCTGCTGTGTTCAGTGGATGTGCTATCAGACTAGAGCAGCAGCTGGGAAAGTGGTGCAGATACTACCTTGGCCTGGAAACCCATCTCGGATTTTGGAATTGGGACTCCGGAGTTGTTTTCTGAGACATATGATGACTAGATACATGACCTTAGCCTAACTGTATGATCTCGGTGGGGCTTTATTTTCAATATCGCAGAGTGCTATGGAGGAGAGGAGTTTCAGTGTGGTTTCTGTGACAGCTGTGGACTACGGTGTAGGGACTGTTCGGGCAGGGTTGGCCGCAGGAAGGGCGGAAGTTGCCAGAATTGCAGCCCCCGGCATTGCTGCAATGGCCTTGGCACCTTGAGGAGGGCACTGAAATCGAGGAGCGATGGCAAAGGTCAGCAGACTCTCAGCATCAGCAAAGCCTGGGCAAAAACTCAGCCCTTCATTCATTTCCGAGCAACCAAAGTGACAATGCAGCCTTTTACCACGGAGAATTTGTGGCCCTGTCCACTGTCCATTGTATTGATTTCAATGAAGCTTAAGCGCATACTTAGAATTAAGCACTTCTTTGCCTGGTGCCCTCAGGAGAGAGAGTTTCCTCAACTGGGGCCAAACATGTACTTTGTACAGGGCATCTTCTGACCCAGAAGGTCAATTAAAGCTTCTGAGGGACTCTGAAGGGATATTTTTAATTGTTCAAAGTCTTGTTTTGTTTTCAGGCCTTGCAAAATAATCTGAATGTGTGTTTGTATAAATGCATAAGTGAAAAGCTGGCAAAGGAAGAAGCTTGCTATTCATTGCGGTTCAGGTCCTGTGGCTGCGGAGTCAGACTGAGTTTTGCCACTTATTTCATGTCAGCGCAGGGGCAACCCATCTAGCCATTTTGAATGAAAGGTTTTTTTTTTTTCCATATAGAGACAGAAGTAGCTGGTATAAAATTGAGGCATTTTTGCTGACGTGATACATAACTTGTAAAATTATTGTATGTTTGCTTAATGATTATAAGCTCAGTGTAGAGGATAATTTCCGTCCTTCTAATGGAAATTCCAGCACAGGGAGTGAGGCACAACTGAGACCCACCTAAATGCCGGCTCACAGAAGATTCCTGAGTCTGGCAGCTTTGGTACTGTAATCTTCAGGTTAGGTGTATTCCATAGCAAACTCTGCATCGTTTTAGTAGTTACTGCCTGTGGGTAGGAACTATCCACTTCTGGGCTACTTCCACTCAAAACCACATCTTTGTTGGTGTTACTTCATCTCAGTTTAAACTATGTTTTTCTTGTTTATCTTTGTTAGCTATTTTTTTTAACGTGATCTGATGCAAAGTTGTTTTCAAAAAGGTGAAGTGAAGGAACAGCACTATATCCTCCCTTTGCTCTTTGGCAAGGCAGGAGCAGGGACTGCAGCCGGAAAAGACCTCCCACGCTGGCAGGTTTCTAGGCTGGTGCTCTGCAAGTCTGCGTGTTAAACCTAAGGGTATTAATGACTGTGTGCGGGCTGAAAATTCAGATGCGCTCCCTCTTTTGTTGCAGGAGGAAGCGTTTTCTGCTGCAGGTCTGAGAAAGGGTGGGCTGGCATGGAGAAAGAGGTAAGTGAAGAAAATCCACGCTGTTTTAAAACAGAGAAATTAAAGGGGCTATTCCTAGCATTGCTATTTCATAATATTATTTGTAGTGTGATGGGAGGGAAGTCAGCAGACACGTAGGCTCCTTTATATCATTGACAAGTCAAGGGGATGATTAACGAGAGTACCAGACAATGTAACGGTAGGAGAAGGCCCACAGAAGTTAAACAAAAGTGCCTTCAGAATTTAGAGAATTCCCATGATCCATAGTAGGACCTCATTGTGCTTGTCTACTGTTTCTATTTTTGATTAGATTTATAAACACAGCACCACATATTTTCATGTGGCTCATAGCCCCAGGGCAGAGCGAGATTGACTGTGCTGAAACTGTGAGGCTTGTGAATTTCGGGCAAGGGATGGAGTGAAATAAGTAGTGTAATTGTTTTTGTGGAGTGACCGTGGGACCTCCTCTGTTCTGAATTACACATGGTTCAACCCTTTGACCTAACCAACCTCGGCAATGCCTGGTAGATCTCCTAAAGCTGTGCTGAAAGGTCCTATCAGTGACATGTTGGAACATTATCTGTCATGTGAGATGTGTGCCAACAACCATATTAAACTACATTAATTACTAGTGAGGCCATGTTTGTGACAATCTCAACTTCATTTAACCCATCGTCATGTTAGTGTTTAAACAGGAAGTACAAATGGGGACAATTTATGAACTTGAAATGCAGCACCAGTGTTTTCTTTAATAAATTGTATGTTTCACTTTGTTTATTTCCTTTCTATTTTTTTTCCCTCCAGCATTTTTGTTTTTGTCATCAGCTCTGTAGCTTGAGTTTTTGAGGGCTTTTCTATTTTAAGAGCAAGTAAGAAAAAGTCTACTTCTTAGTAATGAAACTAATATGCCAGTGTGATTGTTATTTCTTTCAATGTAATTTTAAATGATGCCACAGTTGACTGAAAGCACCAATGCTTGTTTTCTAGCATGAAGCAAACATGCTAAGGTAGTTTATGTAAAGCTGAAAGTTCACATGTGGGTTATTCGCTTGAGATACACCTTCACTGCTCTATGCTCCAGCTAGTGCATCTCTGCACGGCAATGCTTGCATATCTCTGGATCAGGACTGAAACACGCATTTCTTTTTAATTCTCAGAGAACAATTTTCTCATAGGCCTGACCCTGTAGGTAGCAAAACATACTGTGAGTCCTCAAAAGGCAGCCCAGTATGTAGAAGTTCAGAAGGATTCTTTGCACGTGGTCGTTTTCTGAAACAGTTCTGAATTTTGTAGGGGAAGAGGCAAAAGCTCTCCCACATGCTCCTGCATGGGCACTGTACAGGTTCAGTTGTACCTAGCTGTGCCCAGTATTATATTAGACCAGACACGTGGGGTTACATCTTCCACCTGCAGACTGAGCTGCTTTTTTTTTAGACAAGGCTTTTCCTTTAGCCTTGTTCTCTAGCTAGAACAGGCTTAAATGAAGTGGGTATTTATTTATTTATTTTTTAATTGCTGCGGAGTCAGCTAAAAAATATGTTTGACCCTACTAAGTGTCATTCTCATTAGCAATGAAGAGTTTGCTCTCTGCAAAATCTAACATGGAGTGCTTAAAGCAGACAGGTGCAAATTACAAGCTGTTTCTCTTTGGCTGCTATCCCTTAAATAGACAAAGTAATAGGCTAGGAGAAGGGAAAAGGTTCCAGCTCCAGCTGCATAAAGGAAAGCCTTAACAGGGACTTAGCAGCTGGTTGCAAGAATTAAATGCTGTAAATACCAACTAACGCATTTGTGTGTGCCTTCGTAGAGGAATATGTTTTTAGTAAGGCTCCATCTCTTTTTATGCAAGAGGATCATTCTTTGAAAACTGTGCTCTACTTTATGTTGAAAGGCTAATGCTCTCGCTGAAGTGAATGAGAACAGAAGCCAACATACCTGTTCCTGTTTACCATCATTACACTCCTTAGAGCATTTCAGGCATTATTAGGTTCTTGGAGCCCTACCAGATTGACAATATTTCCAGCTACTTCTCTTTTGGCTGTATTCAAACAAGCCCCAAAGGGGAAAAAAAAAACAAACCAAAAAACCCAAACCAACAAAACCCAAGACCAACCCACAAACAAAACCATGGATGAATCTGCTGAGCTAGTGTGCTGATGTTAGAAACAGTTGTTCATATTAGGAACACCTAATTTAATTTCATGAAAGAGACGTAACATGCCAGTATGCGTATGAATCTAAGGTATACATTTCCTAAAAGGAACTAAAACTCTGTCATTCCAAAGTTGCTCTTCTTTTTGACTTTCAGCTTGCGTGGGGACTGCTGTCTGGAAGCAGTAACTTTAACTTTAACTCTAAGGCTGCTGATGAGGTCTGTCTGTGTGATCTTCGTAAGCAGATAAGGGTAGGGAGACAGCTCAGAGCAGAGCTTGTTTACAGCAGGACAGAAGAAAACAGCTAGACATAAATGAGGGCTGACGGTTTCATGAAGCACAATTGGTTGATCACAGATTCAATATGACTGCCCTGAACTGAGCGATGATCCGTACAGTATGCAAAATTCACTTTCTTGCTGGTCTGTGCCCACCAGCCTTCCAGCAGCTTTCCCAGAGCCCCTCAGCCACGGCTTTGAGTGGAACCAGAGCTGAACGCAGCATTGTTGTACCCAATTCCTTTTGACAACAATCACATTCTTTTAAAAACTTCATAGGTTTTAGTTGTCACTGGTTATAAATGAGGGTTTTTTCCCTTGCCGTTGCTGCTGCTGCTGCTGCTGTTGTTGCGGCGCTTGCTGCTCTCCCGCAGACCCGAGCACGACATGTCCTGGTACTCCTGGTTTTCCTTTGTTTCAATTGGTATTGGAAAGCAGGCGATGCGTTTTAATGATGACGGCATGCAAAAAGGCATTTAAATGTTTAGGTCACTTTTTGAATGACATGGTGATGAGTCTGCGATGTGCTCAGACACTTCTAACTCCCCTTGTCTTTACTGTAATGCAGCACACTCAAGGTAAAAAGGCATTTTAAAAAAAAAAAAAAGTTAAAAGGCAAGACTTTTTGTTTTTCACCAGCTGTGGTGGAGCTTTGAGATAGGATGAACTGCTGTCAGCAGCAGCATCACCCTTTAAATTTGACTTTGCAAGCAAAGGACATCCCCTTTCTATGTGCTGGTTGTGGATGGACAGGTCTGATGTTTATTGTTTGTGGATGCAAGTGGGACCACCTCCACCGCAGGTGTAAACCAGCACAGTCTTTGTATCACTTGAGGATCTGGCCTCAAGTTGTGTAACTTTGCTTTTTTGTAGGAATGCATTTTAATGTTTATTTTTGGATAATGTTCTATAATTAGAATGGTGGCTTTCTGTACAGATGTGTGTTCATGTGCATTTGTCTAGGTATGCTCACACAACTGAACTTTGCCTGCAAATATGGCAAGTGGTCACTGAAACAGTTTTATTTAATTTGCTATTGGAAACCTAAGTTTTGCAGGTATATGTGAACTCATTAAAGAACAATTGCTTTAGACATAAATTTGCATAAATACATAAATTAACTAGTAGTGACTAATGATAAAATGAATATAAAATGCCACTGGATAATTTCCTGCCTATTCTCTGATGAGAAGGCAAAGTATTGTAAAGGTAGGGGGGCTGGGGAAGGAAACCTAAAATGAAGGGGGGGGGGGAGGGGAAAAGTGTAATTTACACTACTTAAAGGTGCTCATGTGTAAAAGAGAGAAGGATGAGGAAATTGGTTGGAGATAGGTATGAAAGGAAAATGTTTTCTAATTTCCTCTGAAGCACAGAGTGACAAGAACATGTGTTGATTACACAAAGGCCACCATCAAAATACTCTGTTATTCAGTTATGTTGAGAACTAACCCTGGAAGAATTCCCCTCTGCTGTTGAAAATCAGGTGTTGCTTTCGTTCTAAAAATATGAACTCATGAAAAACACCTTTTCAAAACCTAATCACATTAAGGGATAAGGGCATAATTTCTTTTGAAGTTCTTTGTAAGTAAGTAGGAGCCACAAGGCTGTACAATAACTACTTAAAAATACTAATTTGTGTTTGTGTGAGTGAAGTGCCAAAGAATGTAGTCTGTTGTGTCCCTGGAAAAAAAAAAAAATTGATGCTAACTATACTGAATACTTAAACACCACTCCCCCCAAACCAAAAACAA